>VAHH01000990.1:0-16494 GCA_013357305.1 Radopholus similis | reverse complement strand
TGAGCAGATGCGATTCATTTGTGCTCGTCGACGTTGCTCAAAGCACTTGGTATTGCGATGAGTGAACTCGTCGAACAACTGGAAGCTCCGAACGTCCATTAAAACTTCAAGGCCTCTACCAGTCTACCAGTGAAGACTCCTGACATTCATGAAACATGTAATGCTGCGACATCCTTGGTGGTCTAATAGAGTGACTGTTGAAGCTTTTTTGCGCTGAACTAAAAAAGACCTTAACCTAAAATGGATGCAAGAATTTCATTTCACTCACCAGACATCATCATCAAAATTTGGTCTGGGTCAAAAATTGTTGGTAAGGAAAAAGGGAGTAAAATTATCTGATGAAAATGCTAAATCCAACAAATGATCGGCGGAAAACATCAACAGTCTTGAATCTCACAGGTCAAAGTAACATAGTAACTTAGT
Organism: Radopholus similis; assembly: GCA_013357305.1. NCBI lineage: Eukaryota > Metazoa > Nematoda > Chromadorea > Rhabditida > Pratylenchidae > Radopholus > Radopholus similis. The sequence goes on along the minus strand of VAHH01000990.1, from coordinate 16,071 downwards.
AACAAATAACAAGAAAAAAGTAAAAATAAAATGTACTAAAAACGTAAAAACATGTTAATACAATTTATAAATTATAACTGCAATTGAAATCTGAAAAGCAGCAGAGTGTAGACCCATTTCAGTTACGATAGATTTAGGTAATATTTATTATCTATGCAGAATTGGAAGATAGAGAAAAATACCTAGACAAGAGAAGAAGGGAATGGATGAAAGATTGAAAAGTTAAGACCGTAAGACCATTTTTCCACTCAAAAAATTACATTTGTATATCCTTTAATCTTAAGTCTAAGCTCTAAGCTTAAAAAGTAGAGCAGTTTTCAAGCGGCTTGAACAAAAAAAAATAATTTTCAATAAAATACTTTTTCCGGAGGAAGAAAATATTTTCCCTTTTCAATTTTCAGCCATCAGTCTGGGCTAATATCGGTTTTTAATTCTTATACCTCATAATCAATAATCATATACTTTTTAGTAAATCAACTAACTACCCAATACGATGAATGGTGCCACCACAACTCTCCAATCAAAACAGAAGCAAAAGCCGAATGCATCATCGAAGGTTACGAAGAAAGAGGAGGAAAAAACAGCTGCTACACCTAATGCTGATATTGAATCTGTGGAGTCTGCCGTCATCAATGACTCAAGTCCTCCGAATCCACTCGAAAACCCTGTTTGGCTGATGGCGAAGGCGTTGGAGAATAAGATGCGCAATCTCAGGAAGCGAGAGGTATCAAATCTATCCCAGGCTGTGTGTTTGTAATTCAAATTTCAGTTGAGATTGGAACAGCTGAAGGCAGAGAAAGAACGGGCGCAAAACAAATTTCAATGGAATTTGGAATGCTTGAACACCGAGGAAAACAAAGGGATAGATCTTACATCGGATCAGAAGGAGTCACTTTCCAAATTAGATGAAGTTAAGCTCCAGATTGCTTTTGTGGAGGAAATGAAAAAGGTTGGGACTTATAGTTATAGGACGCATATCATGTTTTCATTTTGTCATTGTGATTACTTTATGTAGATGAATGCGACCCAGCTTCGCCTCTACAAGAAGTGAGACTTATTTGTAGGAAATTTATAATTTACTAGTCTTATTGATTGATCTCCTCCAAACTCAGAGCACTCAAGGACCAAGAGCGTGAATTGAAGAAGGCTCAATCGCAATCTGTCACCACGCGACCTATACCCGAAGAGAAGGAGTCGATTGCAGAGGAAGAGAAGGGGAGGCAGCAGCAAGTCCAATCTCCTGGGATTCTCGGACAAAACAATGACGACGAGAAGCCTGTTGAGAATGGAAATCATGGTGGCGAGGGAGAGAACGTGGACGGCAACAAGACCGCCAAGAACGGGGACGGCAAGACTGAGAATGGACAGACTGAAGTGGTTCCGAACGGAGGACATTCCGCGCCCGCATGGTAAAGAGTAGGCGCATGGACACGGATATCTTGGAAATGAATATCCTATTCGCTTTTGTTGGAAGATCACACCATCATTGTTTTATCAAATGACCTGAAATTGTTGGTTTTGCATTCAAATGCAATTTTTATGCAAAAGATCCGTTTAAAAATCCGCCTTTTCCACCAAACAACGAGATGGGGAAGGCAAGAAAACCTCGCTCAGGACGAGTGAACGATGTGATGTTTACATGGACTGCGGCTGATGTGAGTTGTGAGCGGGAGGTGGTGCGTTGAGGGGGCAGAAAACAGAATGGACCACGCCGCATCACACAATCATCCCATCCCTTCGCCAACTATACTAGTCACTCCGCTATCCCACATTCGATTCGTCCATCCCTTCCCATTGCTGCCGCATAGCCTTCCGCCACCCAGCCACAGCAGAGCCGAGGGCGGGGCGAGGGATGGCGAGGTTGAGTTGGGGGAGTGGATGGATGCGGCGGGGAGGCAACGAGGAAGGTGGCGGGTGATCAGCACAAATGCGGTTGCTCTCCTCCGCCGCCGCCGGGGATGTGCTGCTGCTTTTGCCTCCGCCGATCGCCTCTGCCCCCGCTAAAATTGGTGGTGAGGGGAGAAGGTGGCGAGAGAAGAGTGTGTCTCCCTTTCTCCAGTCCCTCCTCGCAAATCAGTCAAAGAGGCGAAGAATGGGCTGCGCCTCCGCCCCGCTCCGTCCGCTACGATATTCCTCCTCATCATCACTCATCCATCGCCTTGCTGCCGCCGCCGCATTCTTTCATATCAGCAGTCCCCTCCCATTTCATTCGGTTTGCCCTCTGCCCCAAAACCGAAATAATAAGGGAGCAATTTTTCGCAATTTGACTCATTCAATCATCAAATTATCATTCCATTCTCCAATTGGTCTAAATCAAAACAACCCCGACCTGTTTTCCTCCGTCATTTTAAGACTCCAGTTCGTGCCTTAAATAATCTATGCATTTCCAGGGATGGATTCATCGCGCCCCGTTGTGGTAGACTCGCTGCTCTGCTTCCTGGCCAATTTCCGCCACGAGCCCAGTCTGCAGGCCACCCTGCTGCGCCACTTCTCCCCGCACTCCATCGCGCACTCGCTCCGTCTTCTGCTCCAGCTGGCCACTCCCCCCAACGGCGCCATGGCCGAGGAGGACCCGTTCGCGTTGGCCCCGGATGACCTGCTGCGCGCCCTTCTCGCCCACTTTGACCGCCTCTGCGCATCCCCGCAATCGCCCATCTTTTCGGCCGCCGACCTGCTCTCCTTGCCCCTACGGCCGCTCTACGATGACGCTGATGGCGGCGGGGGGAGTGTGCGCAGTGAGATGCGGCAGATACGCTTCTTGCTCCAGGACCTCGTGCACCGGGACTCGAGAAGGTGGGCAACAGGACAGATCCGACCGTTGCGTTGAAATATGTTGCTTTCCCGCACTGCCCCTTTCCACTCGCTCGCGTCCAATTGATGGCCACTGCCGCCCTCCAATTATGCAAACACTGCCACTCCTCGCTTGCCGGTGCTGTGTGTGTGTGACCTTTGTCCTTTTCCACAGATCCGATCGGCACTTTCTCCGCCGGGAAGGTGTCTCCTCCGTCCCTCATCCTTCCCTCATCGGCCACTCCCTTTCCCTCGTCCGATTAATTGCCCTGATAAGATCATCCATCGCCTTCTCCTCCGCTCCTTCCATTCGTCCAAAGGTCACCACGGGTTGCACATTTGGCAATGGACGCAAAGTGGGGAGAGGAAATTCATCTCGCATTCATCCGCTCTCACTCCAATTCCACAGCATCCGCGGAAAAGCGCTCCCATTCGGCGAGGGAATGGGAACATTGGGCGGCTACTGTAGGCGAGGGAATGGAGGGAGCGACGCGAAGCGAAGAGAGGGAGATGGCTGGCTTTGTTGGGCGTTTGGACGGAAGTCGCGGAAAAAGCGCCCAACGCGAATGGGCTGGCTCTCCACATTGGCCGCGATTTGGCGGCTGCGACTGATTCATTCCCTTTTCTCCCTCGCGATCGCAGCACTTTTTGCGCCGTTCCCTCCAAATGAATACTGATGAAGTGGACGGGCAGCGCCAGCCCCACCAGCACTTTGCCCACACTTTTTGCCTCCCTTCGCTCGGACTCTGCTGTGAATCGCTAATGCGAAATGCTAAGCGGAACGGCAAAACATTCTCTTTCAGCGCCCAAATGGCCAGGCCAAAGGGGGGAGGGGAGAGCGCTGTGCCGATCAAAGAATGGCCGAACCGAGGCCCGTCCCATTTGCCCATTGTCTCTTCTGTCCCGTTGTGCTGGGCCTTTGGCGACAGCACATTTCTCCGCTGGGAAAGGGACAAAACGGCGGCCGGTGTCGCCAGGCCAGTGCTGGGATTTGGGAGCAATCGGATGGATGAATGGGGAAGGGCAAAGTTTACAAGAGGGGCCAACCATATTGTGCAGAATATGCTGGGGACGTGCGCATAAACAGCGCCGGGGATCTGGAGAAATGTGTGCGGGATCGGATTTCCCCCCCCCCCCCCAAAAGGGCGAACGAGTCGCCCAATCTGCTGGGGCAGAACTAAACAAATTACTAATAGTAGGTTATGTTTGTTCGTTTTCAGTGCGCCAACGTGCGTCCAACAGCCGCAGCACTCAGTGTCGTTCTCTCCCGCCTGCGTTCAGTCTTCGCTGGCGCGTCTCCCCTCGCTGGTGCCGACCAGCAGCGGCAACATCTCCTCCTCCCCGGAGTGTCCCCCTGTGCGTCCCGCACTGGCGCAAACGCCTCCGAACAAGCAAAGAGAGGTCACCACCAGCAACAACCAAAACAACAAAAACGGCAACAACAGCGGTGCAGCGTCATCGCCCTCCACTCCGCTAGTTGCCTCGCCGACCAAGGGATGCGGTCGTCTGGACTCGGTCGTGGAGAAGCTGAAGCTGCGAGAGCGAGAAGAGAGCAACGGCAGCGAAGAGGCCGACAGAGGACACAAGGACCACAGAATGATGGACACAGAGCAGCCGGGGCCACTCGAGTGCTTCGTGGGCGCCAACATCGGCGCTCCGCTGTTCGCCGGCCGGCTGGCCTACATGGAGGTGTTCAGACAGCTGGTGGCGGAACGCTACGCATTGACAGCCGCCGCAGGAGAGCAACGGGCGGACGACAAAGGGGAGCAGCAGCACGAGGAGGCAATGCTGGAGGAGCAGTGGGAGAAGAGGTTGGTGGGCACACTTTGGGGAAAGGGTCTCGGATATTGTCCGTTAGCCGCTGCAGTAACTGCTGGGGCTATGCAGTCTCAGTCAGAGTCTCTCTCTCCCTCTCTTTCGCTTCGCCCCGTTCCCATTAATGTCCTCCCGCGGGCGCTCCATCAAAATTGATTGCGGAGGGCAGCGGCACACGAAGCAAATTAATGCGCAGCATTGACCTCAATCTCGCCGCCGCACTCTCGCCCGGGAGTGGGGAAGGTCGGCAGCAGCGGTGTGTCGCAGCGCGGTTGAGTGAGGCGAGAGGAGGAAAGTCCGTCCGCCGCCGCCGCCGCTACCATATTGCTCCTGCCCGCCGCTGCATTTCCCTCCAAACGACCTTTGGCGCCGCCGCCGCCGCAACCACACCGCATTTCGTCGACGTGGAGGAGGAGGGGCAGGCGGAAGGAGGTTTATTTATTAGCGCCGAGAGGAGGGAGCAGCGATTGGATTGGTGCGGAGGAGGCGCGAGGTAAACGCACGGAGAGGCGCCAGCCACCACGGCGGTTTATTGGATGATGGATCGCGCGGAGATGGTCGAGGGAGGGACGGGGAGGGGAGGGCTGTGGGGAGGAATCGGACCGCTGGCTGCCGACTGATCGGAATCGATGGGGGACGCCAACGGGTTGGGATGGAGGCGAAGGAATGGGCGGTGGCAACTCGCGGCGAAGTGATTTCGGCGGGGACCAGCCAAATCGAACAGCAGAGGAGCAGAGAGGGAATGGATGAATGAATGGGGGCGAGGTGATGAGTGGAGGCAAATAAGTAAAACAAATGCATGGGAAGAGTATCGCGAATACCATTTACGATCAGTCTCCACGCGTCCACGAGGGACTTGGTTTTGGTGATTTGGTGAATTTGAGAAAGCGATATTATGCTGAATCGGGGACTTTTTGTCGGAGTTGCGGCGGGAAAGGGGATGAACAGTCAGATTTGGGATGGAATAGAATCCCGCGGCATTCGGGACATTTCGGGGCGGGATGCAACATTCAACTCTGAGTCTTTTTCACATTTGACATTGACCAGTTGTTGGTTGACTCTTCAATTTCAGCCCAAAGGTCAAAGGCGAATTTAACGACCAGCGGCGGCGCAACGACGATGTGTTTGGCGAATCGGAGGAGCAGCGTGGCTTGGACGCCGAGAGTCCAGCACTGTCGGAGGGCGGCTCCTCGGAGGCCATCTCGATGCTGGGCGGCGGCAGGGCGGCGGAGGAGGGCGAAGAGGAGGCCGACGGAGGCGACAAGCGGCTGAGCTGCGCCTGGCCCAACTGCCAGAAGCGGTTCGCGAACAAGTTTCTGCTGAAGAAGCACCAGTTCATCCACTCCGGCCAGAAGCCGCACCAGTGTCCGTTCTGCGCAAAGCAGTGAGCAGACGGGGAATGGGACTCACTCCCTGGGCGTTCAGGTTCAACCGCAAGGACAATTTGCTGCGCCACAAGAAGACGCACTTGCAGAACGGGTAATAAACAATAAGCGGGGAAGGGCACCACATTCAGTCTCCGGTTCTCTTGGGTTCAGGATGGCCGAGCAGGAGGGCGTCAAACGGAGGCACAACATGCTCTACGGCATCACTGAGGTGCCAAAAACAGAAAACAAAGCACCAGTCGGCAGAGCGGAGATTCATTTTTGGGTTTCGCAGGCGCAGGCCATCCTCAGCGGAATGCTCCCGCTCAGCGCCAGACAGCAGCGCGGCAAGCGCGAGAAACGGGACAGCAACAGCGCCAGGGCCAGGACCGACTCGGATTAAAACGCCGCAAATGCAAATGTCCAATGTTTACTTTTTATTTTCACGACGTTCTTATTTTTAGCCTCAGTTAAGCGCTAATCTCTTCCCCAATTTCTGCCCACACACTGCCTTTCCTTTTTCCTCCACAACCGCATCTTTCAATCGCCATAATCATGTAAAGCCGTGCATTCGATTCAATTAATTTGCATTCGTGATGACCTGATGACTTCCAAGGTTCCCCTTGTCCGCGCAAAAGTGTAATTTTTAAATATCTCAAACTTTTATTAATTTACCATTTTCACGATAAACGACAAATTTGAATCAAAAATAACGTAAAACTCAATTGCCGCTGTAAATACTAAATACAAGTGAGATTTTGTTGAACAAAAATGCGAATTGTTTGATCAAAAATAAAGGCATTTTTCACTGTTCGTTTGGGATTAGACGCCCAGGTCTGCCTGGTGGACCTTCAGCTGGAAGGTGGACTTGTGCGGGGTCTGCTGCTCGGTCAGGTTCAGGAACGGGAAGGCGGACAGGGTGCAGAACAGCTGCACCTGTGGTTTAGAAAAATGATTCTGGTTAATATATGATTTTTAATTTTGGAGCGAATTCATTTCAATTTAATGCCGAATGTGCACCCCTCGGTCGGGGCCCTCGCTGTCGTGGCAGCGCAGCACAAAAGTGAGTCCGTGGTGCAGCGGGCCGGACACACGTGCGTCGCAGAGCACGGACCACTTGGACTCGGGGACCAGCTCCTGCAGGGGCGCTGCGGAGGAGAGGAATCGCTGCAGGAAGGTGCGTGCGGAGAAGCCGAACGCCAGACAGCGCTGCAGGTGGGCCAGGTTGGCGTCGTGCCGGAACAGCCAGTTCCGGCCGGTGAGGCGCAGGAACTTGCGCAGGTGTCGCGCAATGGCCTCCAGCACCGTTTTGGCCGCTGTGCGCGGGTCCATCGGTTCCACCTGGGGAAGCGGCATTTCCACACACTGAACACTCGGAAACTTGCGCCACCTTTTGTCCGGACTCTCCGCCGCCATCACCGCCCATCTGCTTCACCTGGGCGAACACCTGGAATCGATTCACATTATTCAGGTTCGCTATTTTTTCACAAGAAAATCTTTCATTTGCCGACTATTAATTGCTCTCCGATTCTTGATTGAACAACGTCTTTCTCGCCGCTTTTGAGCCGGATTTCTCACCTCCTCGGTGCAGTTGACCAGACGGCACTTCAGCTTCCGGTACCTGCGCTCCCACTCGCACTCCTGCCTGAACGCCTCACTGTGGCCAGCCATGCGCCGATGGAAAGCCGCCTTTTTCGGTAATTGTGACATGCCCGACAAAAGCTGTCCACCTGCATCAGGATGCGCGCATTCACCTCCGGCAGCACTGCGCCCTCGCCCCGTCCGTCGATGTCGTACAATTTGAAGCCGGTCTGTGCCATCGGCAGACGGAAGCGACCTAGTGCGGAGCGAGCCTGCTCCTGGTTGGGGTTGTACAGCGGAAAGTGGGCCCTGTACAGACGAAGCACGCACACCGTGGCCTGCACGAAATTGCGCTTCAATTGGTGTCAGAAGATAGACATGATCTTGGTGGGAAATGGGAACAAGAGGAATCGAATGATATGAAGTGATTTGATTTGGGAGAACGCTTTAAACTTGATGTATCGAATTCGAGCAGTACAGGGCGAAATTACCAGACCCATTTTATTTATTGACTGCCTCACCTCTTGGATGCTCATTTGGCCCAACTCTTGGGTGCGCCATTCTCCGTCCTGTTAATGGGCAATTCCCAATGATTCCTGTTTTCGCATTTACCGGGTCGCGGACCACTTGCACGGAATAGACGGGCCGAATTTGGCGCAACTCGAAGAAAATCCAGACGCAGTGGATGAACAGGAGGATGTCGAGCAGCGAGAGCGCGAAAGACAAAATGTACGGCAGGTGCACATTCCTGCTTGTTTGGGCATTTAGAGTCACGATCGAGTGATCGGAACTTTGGAGGGCACCTTTCGAGCACAATGCGCACAATGTAGAAGAGCCAGAAGGCGAACAGGACGAAGAAGACGAAGAAGGCGAAAGCCGCCCGGTGGAGGAAGAGGCGCGGCAAGTCAGCGGCTGACCTGCGCCAGAACAGCACGTACAGCGCCAGAAACAGCAGTGCCGTTTTCCCGCTCAAGTTCAGCAGTTGGCCCTTAACAATAAATCAGGACCACGCCCATCGGCTTCCAAATTTGCCTGGCAGTCAACTTCGCAGCTGCCCAGCTGCGTCTTGCTCCATTCCGCTGCGCCGTCGTCGAACAGCCCGAGTTGGGCCAGCGCGTGCGGAAGTGCGGCCATCAAGGGCGCGGAGACGAGCGCAAGAAACGAAATCACGAACACGGAGCAGAGCCAGCACAAGCGCGAGCAGCGTCTGAACAGCGCATTCGGCAGCGACTGTCTGGGCGGCTGCAGAAACGGCACTCCTTCGTCGTCGAAGGCGCCTCCGCCGCCCCCGTAGGAGTGCTCGCTGGTCGCTCCGGTGATCACCGTGGTGTTCTCGCCCCAACGATCGTCCATCATGTCCAGCTTGGCGGCGCCCTTGGGAAACGGAGGATGATGGACCGCATTGTCCTTGTTGCGCCCACTTCGCTGGCGGCGGCCGAGAATTGTGGCAACAGAAAGTTCTGGTCCGCACCGCCGTCTCCGATCACGCTCCTGTTCGCGCCCATTGCACGATGCTGCTGGTGGTGGTGGTGGTAGGCCATTCGGTTGTTGAGCGAACGCCGCCGATTGGAAAAGGTCCGCTCCGAAATGACGGAGGACATTTCGGCTGAAAGAATGGAGTCGGGATTAGGAGACAAAGAGGAAGGAAGAGAGAGACAAGAACAGGGAGGGACGACCGTGTTTCTGTTTTGTTTATTTCCCCAATTCAGGAGAAGAGAAGTACGCGGGCAGGAGATGGATGGAGTGGATCGATAGCAGATGGACACAACAGCGACCGGGGCGCATCTCCCCGCCCCGGTCCACCCACCCATCCATTATATTGGTCGGCGGAGGGACGCGGATGGGATGGGAATGGGCGGCGAGGCAGGGACAGCAGAGGGAGGGAGAATTGGCGCGGAGGGCCCTCCCTGCCGACCGCTGTGGAAGCCAAGACGACCTTTTGCAGCCTCCCGCAGCAGGGCCCACAATGCAATGTCCACTCCCCACTTCCACACTTCTCGCCGCTGCCCAGCACCGCTTCTCCCCCCCCCCCCACTGCCATCATCGTCAAAGGCACTCTCCTGTCGTCGTTGGCACAACAATCCCCATTATGCCCTCGTCTTGTTGCCTCGAGCCACGTTCAACACAAAAATTACGTCACTGATCCCCATCAAAAACATTTGAAAATACGCGAACAATGAGTCTTATTTATTTTTCTCGAGAGTTTAATTGGTTGGAAAGATTGAACAAAAATTGTTTTGAGTATGGAAGTGCACTAACACAATGGAAATGAATACGGAAATGAACAACCGGCGGATTGAGAGCGAGGTGCGAGGAGATTTTTGTGCTGCGAGAAATGCATGTTCTTTGTTTGTGTACTTCCCCAGACTGAAAATTGAACACACAAGAGGATGGATGGACGAAGAAGACTGGTGGACCTTTGGATAGAGCTTTGCGGAAACGGAAATGAGATCGAAGGCTAAACTTGGAACTTGGAACCAATGGATTTTCTGCATCCGCTCAAACGATCAGCGGTGTCCGTAACCCGGTGCCTGCGCCCACTTCAGGGCCATCCGAATCGGGCGCCCGATTTGCGACTTCGGACGCAGAGGGACACCAAAATGAGCGCGCATTGCCCACACAGCCCTTGCTGAATGTTAAAACATTTCCATAAAAGCCCTCATTATCATTAGGTATTCCTCCAACCTGAAGGGGCTTCTGAGGTCTTCCGAGAGCCGAAAGTACGGGTACCGATGCGAATTCAACCGCTCATTTGTTGTGACGGCAATCAGAATCTGGAATTGAAGGGAATTTGGGTGGCCGAGGTCACAACCAAATCAATAATCAATTGCCTGGTATATTTGGATGCACAAGAGGGCGGTCGTGAAAAAGAAGTAGTTGAGGGAGAGAAAGCCCATCATGGCGACCGATGGCATGCAGAAAATGGCATTCAGTGCTGAGATTTGGCCACAAACGTCTCGCCAATCTGAAGGGGGAATTGCGATTGAAATTGCGCCGTTCAACAGATATAAAAAAAACCCACAAAAGAGGCAACCCGAGAATATGAGAACGCAAGAGAAGTCGACGCAAAGCAAGTACACGATGAACGTCCCTGAGCGGGTCAAATTCAACCAATTTCCAAGGCCCAGAATCCACCCACTGTGATTTTTCTCGCCAATGCAATTGTTCACCCAGGGACCTGAAACAAACGGGAAACCATCGAAAAATCGGTGCACATGTTCTGACAGTGATGGTCAAATCTGAGGATGCACTTGTCGCAGACTTGGCAGTGCTTGGAGCGCAGTGGACGGGTGATCAGGCAGGTGGAGCAGAAGTTTCCCTTCCAGAGCGGCTCCTCCGTCATCCAGATGATCATTTGACAGCGTTCCTTCAACCGAACGAAATATCCCAATTGTTTCGGTCACTCCAAAGAGGAGGACACTTGCCCTGTGCGTAACGCTGACTGCGCCCGGATCGGAGGCGCAGATGTGGTGTGTGAGGAAGGGAATGGAAACGAGGCAGAAGAAGAACGCGATCTGCATGTGCCAGGGAACTGCGGAGTGCAGAAAGAGCAGCCAGCCGAAGATCATGAACAGCTTGGAGGCGACCGTCATCCCGAACAGCAGCACGCGAACGGCCTCTTCCCGGTGGTCTCTCGCAAAATACCTTCAACTCCAATTCGAACAGGTTCTGTTGTTCCGATCTCACCTGAATGTAAAGAAAGTGACGGCACACTGTAGGGCAAGGAGTTCCGCTTTCAGGACGTAGCTCAACGAGAGGTTGGCAATGAAACTGACGAAGAAGAGGTCGAAGAAGGGGAGTGAGAAAACGACATTCCGAGAAATCCTCTGAAATCGGCAAAGGTTCCGCGTGGATTGATATGCACGCGAATCTACTCGCCTTGCTTTCGCGTAACCGCTGCCTGTGCGTTGACGAGAAAATGCCGCGCTCACGGCCCGCCATTTCGATCATTCGGACACAAACTGCGTCGCCTTTCCTCCTGGCGATGTCCAGCGGAGTTTCCTTGTCCTTAATGAATTTCGGCAGGATTAAATCTCCAAGAATAGACCTTATTCAGTGGCACCAAGTCCACATTGAGCTTGAGCAGAGTGTTCACCGCTGTGTGGTTTCCCTGCATGACTGCCCAATGAAGCGGTGTGTTCCGGTAAGTGTTGTCTGCCTTCTGCAAATCTCGACTATAAATCCCCCAACACATGTCGAGATCTGACCTCTAAATCCGCGCCCATTTTTGCCAACATTCGAAGTGGCTCTTTGCTGTAAACTTTGTACGCAGCCCATATGGCGGGTGTCATCCTGGTTGTGTCCAGCTCGTCCGGCGACTGACCCATTGCAATCAGATAGGCGGCTACCGGTGTACAGCCGAACTGGATGGCAATGTGGAGTGCGGTAAAACCCTCCACATCTCGCAGCGACCAGTCCGCACCATTCCGAATCTTTTGTGTTCCTGGTTTATTTAACCTTCGAGCCAATTTCGATTTTCACCAACAACGCCACTATTCGCCCGTGGCCGTGTCGAGCAGCCCAATGCAGCGGAGTCGATGCCAACACCCCGCCTATAGCGTTCACATTTGCGCCCCGCTCAATGAGCAGTTGGGCCACCTCCACTCTGTTGTTGATTGCGGCCCAATGGAGCAGAGAACACTCGTCCTGGTCTACCTTAAATTGGAACAAAATTTCGAACAATTCCTGAACCCCTGACTGAGTTTGATGTAACGAGCCCCGCGTCGAGCAGCCGCCTGAGAAGGTCAATATCACCGAACTGTGCCGCTTGACGGGCCTCCAAATCTGTGCTCCCGCTGCCGGTCGATCTATTTTCCTCTGTTGCAGCTAATTTTGGTGCTTTCTCCTCGTCAGGGAAATGCATTTGGAATGCACCTCTGAAAATGTAATTGACTGTTAATTCACTTTTTGTTGCTCGACTTTTCGATTTACATTATAATTTATAACGGTTAACTTCACTGTGCGATCCTTCACTTTGACTCAACACATTTCAATTTAATCTTTCTTTCTTCAGACAAGACAAGGGGCGAGAGAGAACGCGAGAAGTTAATCGTTCATTTCATTTCTGTTTTATCTTTCGGGCCCAGCCTATTGCAGTTCGCAGTACTCTTGCTTTCCAATTTCCCAGTTTCAAAAAATATGGGACATTAAACATTGCACTGGGATTAATTACCGACCTATTTTGGAAAAAAAACGACCTAATTTTGAAAAATTAGGGGGGAGAACAACAAATTAGGTCGCTTTTTTACCAAAATAGGTCGGTGATTACCTGATTACCCTTATCCGTTAAACATTGCACTGTTAAACATTACCCCACACTGGTTCATAATAAGATCTTTTCTCAGAACTTTTGTTATACCCTAAATATATTAAAAAGTCGGAATACTGGAGGGACATTCTGCAAAACGGAATGAACAGGAAAGCGCTAACCAGACTGCCATCGCCGATCCTCGATTTATTTGTTAACAATTCCGCGGAGAAGCAATTGCAATTGGTAAATAAAATAGGCTATCGTCGCAGCGGAATAAGGCATGTATGTTTGTCTCCTGTCCTGCTGCTGTTACCTCGCATTCGACAGGTTTACCGATGAATGAGTGAAAATCAGGTCCCAATGAGGTAAACAAGATTTATGCAGCGTTCAATGAATGGGACAAGGAAATAATTATAAATGAGATTGAGTTGCGTGCAAATTAAGAACCATTCGTGTTTTAGGAGCACGGAGCTTAAAGCGAGAAATGTGAAAAGGCTGTGATAAAAATGTTAGTTTTGATTTGGGCAATGATAAGACAAAAATGGCTATTAATAGTCATTATTATTACTATTATTTTGATTGAGCCAGCCAACAGCTGATTGTTTTTGACTTGGAATAAGAACTAATTAACATTGAATGTAATTAGTCATCATAGTGGCATATTGAGTCCTTTGTGCTGCGATTTAAGTATAGTCTGGTGAAGGAGAGAGCTCGCTGAGGTTCACTTGGAAAGCACAGAGTTAGATTTAACGTGGAGAATCGACCCTTTGTTGCAGTGGCGGAATAAAGTGCACAACTCATTCTTTAGCAGCTCGCTCATTTGAATCTAGACGAATGTTGGTGACGGTCCCCCTCCGCAACACCGCGGCGCCGCATTCAGCAGCCGACCAGTCAACAGCTTCTCGTCCGAAATTACCCCGTCCACGTGAAAGGCCGAGGAAAGATGGTCCGACTCCTCCGAATCGGAATGCATTGCTGCAAGACAATACACACATAAAAGGCACTAATATGTCAGTGAATGGAACATGCCGGTCTTCAAAAGTCTGTCCCGCATCACCGTAGCTAGCTCTACAAAGGCTTCATCACAGTTTATGCCGGTCTTAGCGCTCACTTCGTACAAAGAAACGCCGATTTTTTTGGCGAGCCTTAAAATCCGGAATTGATATCCAGTATTTCATTTAACATATTGTGTGCTCGACCTTTCAGCCCGGTCAAAATCGACTTTCCGCTCAGACTCCAAATCAGCCTTGTTTCCAACCAGAATCAGCACCGCATTCTGCGGTGCATGCTCACGGACTTGCTTTAGCCAGTAATTCTCCAAATTTTCGAAAGACTTCTCGTTGGTCTAAAATAACAATATGTGTGATTCATTCTTCAAATAGTAGTGATTCATCAGTTCCTTCCTTACCAGATCATATACGCACATAACTCCGTGTGCCGAGTGATAATATGAGTTGTAAATTGTTCTGCAATTCAACGTGAACATTTGAGCAATAATTCAAACAAAAAATTTACCGATATCGCTCCATTCCTGCGGTATCCCTAAAAAGAAGAAAGTAAATTTATAACCCAAGTCGGTGTTTTACCATAGTTCAAGCCGTATCTTATCCCTTCCAATTTTGATCGTTTTGAGTTTAAAGTCAACTCCCAATGTGCTAGAAGGAATAAAGAGATCTTATTTGCGGTTTCGCAGTTATTTACCTGATATGATCGGACCTGAATGTATTTTCCGAGAAGCGAAGTAAAATACAGGATTTCCCACAGTTGTGATCACCAACGACGACAATTTTGAATAAATAGTTGTAGCTCATTCTGGTACCAGTATCAAAGGCCTTTGTGCATTTTGGAGATAAAGTGAATTAATATTGGTCGCCGATTGAGTTATTCAAAAATTGGTTGTTTTGTACAATTGAATGAATGCAACGGATAAATTCAGGTCACCGATAGTAGTGTGGAGAGCAATTATAGAACCCATTTTTGAAAGCCGTAGTCCATATTAATTCTTATTCGCGCAACGGAAGATCAAAAGCAAGGTAGGGGCGAGAGCGAGGGTAGCTGAATTTTAATGGAGTCGAGGTGAAGAGAGGGGTGAGATGAAGGGGAGGTTGAGGTTCTTAGGAGAGGGAGTGCGGAGTGGCAAAAAGAGAGAAGAAGCAAAGGCAGCGCCACACCAGCGATGACACTAGAGACACGGACGAGAGCGAAGAACAAACAGTTAGCGGAATGACCATTAAAAAGAAGATGAGTGTGTACGGAGCGGGATGCGGGACTGGGCAAAATTGTGGCGAAATGAGGAAGTGTCCGGGAGGGGGACCATTAAGACATTGAAAAACAATTAGGTCCTAGTTAGGTACAACTACCTAGTTAGTCGGTCGTCCTCTCCACTCTCCTGCTACTAATACTATAGCCTATAGGCTATTGGACACACTATTCGCCAATAGCGTTAGGATTGGACTAAAGACTAACCTAAATTGAACTACAATGAACCTGCAGCCGAGCGTAATACGAATTGCAATTCCAAAACCGGTAAAATGGTACTAATGGGATTATTTGTTGATAAAAGACAATACGCCAAATAATTAGGACAAATTAAAATGAGATAAATAGAAAATACCCACAAAACAAAATGAAAATACCCACAAAATAAAGGAATTTACCCACAGTCAAAAATAAAATGAAAATACCCACAAAACAACATGAAAATGACCACGGCTGATCCTAGCCAAATTCTGGTCGTTGATTTTGTTATTTGTTTCAATTGTCAATGGACAGGATGACGGGTAATTTGGCGAATAAAAATTCTATATATTTTATTCTGTTTTCAAAAATTTGAGCAATAGAAAATCGAGCGGAGTCTCAACTCGGTAATGGTAAATGTTAAAATTAGAATTTCGCTTCCTCATTATTCCTTTCTGAGAGCGGTTCCTCGCTGTACTTTTTTTGGACGGCCACGTTTTCGTGCGGGCTGCAAAATCTCCGATGTGAGTTCAGCCGGATATGTCAGGATTTGTCGCTCGCACATCCAATAAACATTGTGTTTGCACGGTTTCTTCTTGCAAGCAAGCCAGCAATCGCAAAAAAAATAGTCTGAAAATGCGTGGAAAATTTTGTATTAGGATTAAATCAATAACGAAATTTAACTTATTTAATTTTAATTATTACTTGGTCCACGTATTCTGTTGCGCAAGCCATGCGAGGAAATCCGCTTCGGATCCAAACCAACCGATCTCTTCGTAATCATATCGTTTCCGTTTCCTTTTCAATGTGGGT
>VAHH01000989.1:0-16504 GCA_013357305.1 Radopholus similis | reverse complement strand
CGTTCTGGGGGGAGCCCAGGGCAATGCCCACTCTGCTGGGGGGCCCCTCGGAGGGATTGGCACAGCCCTGTCGGGCGTCGTTGGCGGCAACCACATTCTTGGGTGAGAAGCTTACAACGAAGATGAAGAGGAAGTGATGAGGAGAGAAGAGACGAGAAGGAATTATTTTTTCGAAGAAAAACGAGATCCGAATCCGAATTCATTCCAAGACACAATCAATCTTGCCACTTAAACATGCTTTGAGACTTTATGCGTCTGCAAATACCGAAAAATCGACAGAAGCTTGATCAACCAATTTCTAAATATTGGAACAAAAAATTCTGATGGTACTGCTTCAGAAATATAAATTTTTTGGTAAAAATACCGTAAATCGCCCCAACATATGCACTTTTCTCTCATTCTCCACACATTTTAGG
This sequence comes from Radopholus similis, assembly GCA_013357305.1. Classification (NCBI taxonomy): domain Eukaryota; kingdom Metazoa; phylum Nematoda; class Chromadorea; order Rhabditida; family Pratylenchidae; genus Radopholus; species Radopholus similis. The sequence continues at coordinate 16,088 of VAHH01000989.1, read as the reverse complement.
ACCTTCGATCGTTGACCAGACGGACCAGTTCGACCAAATGCGCGTATTTTGTGGGGTCTCCACTCTTGCGTGCGGCCGACTGGAGCACCCCCACGAGTCCGGCGGTCTCCTTCTGCCAGCGTCCCTGGTGGTACATGATGAACAGCGGCAGCATCTCCTTCAGGTCAACGCCTGCCCGCGTCACCAAAATGCGCGCAACGTCCCAGTGCGCGTCAAGGGGATTGTCGTTGGCCGAAGCAACAGCCCGATTGCGCGCACTCGGCACAAACCGGCTGAGCTTTTCCAACTTCGCGCGCAACATCCTGGCCATCAGGAAGGGCCTGCCCAGCTGCACGTCTGTCACGATTGCGTCGATTGTCGCCTCAAATGCAAATATCAGGAGAAATCAACTAAAGTGCTCACCCAGAACGGGTCATCGGAGCGCTCTTCAAACTTCTTCGTGGTGAACTTGGAGATGTTGGGAGGTTCGTCAGGGCGAGTGTAAGTGGCGAATTTGTCGAAAGTGAGTCGCAGCTGGGAGTAGTTGGACTCGACCAGCACCCGAATGAGGCTCTGCTCGGTCGCCGTGTTCTTCAGGTCGCCATCCCTCATGCTGTAGTACTTGTAGAGGATGGCGGCATCCTGTCAAGGAATAAATAAATACTCGGCATTGTCCGATTGAAGCGACCTCTATGGCCTTTGTCTCGTCCACGTCGAAGCGTTCGTCCCTCCAGGTCATTTGGTTGGGCCGCTTCTCGCACAGCGCCCTCAGGATCCTGCCGAACCGGTTCAGCGTAGGAACGGCAGTTTTCTCGCGCATGGCCGGATGCAGCATGATTTTGCCGCAGAAGGCGTCGCTCAGCCCCATCTGGGCCTTCTCCTCGTTGGAAGAGGCAACCAGAATGTCGATCACATCGTCGAAATCGTTGAAATTCCGCTGAAAATAGACTTTCAAAATCTCAATTTTTTGCTCACCTGGTCGTCAAGCACCAGTACCAGCGTCTTTTTCGCGATTTCGGTGGACCTTTTCAGCTCTCTGTTGCGCATATTCGCGAAAAAGTTCGCCGGCCACTTGTTGTGGTTTTGGGCGATCAACCTCGCCACTTGTGCGTCGATTTGACCCCCGTTGGCCCTCCGCCGGATTTCGGCCTGGTCCAGTCCGCTCTTGAGTTGGCCTCGCGACAGCGGGTACGCATTCTTGAAGTCCGGCCGTTGGGGCACTGCGCCATTTGCGTGAAAGTTAACCTGTGCCGAACCCGAGTTCTCAACGGCATTATAAAAGAAAATGGATCGATTACTGGCTGAGCGGGCACTTTTTTGATGCCGAGCACGTGGTCCCGCCAGACGCCGTCATATTGCGGCTTCGGGATTTCGGAGCCGTTCGGGGCAAAATGCCTTTGCGTTTCGTTTCTGAGCAAATGGCGGCATTCGCTCGTCTTCAGTGCCTCCCCACTCACATCGTCAGCTGGATGAAGCACTCTGGCGGCGGACTGATTGTGCGCTCTCGCACGTCGTACACAAAGGGCTCTCCCGGGTTCTGGATGTCCCTCCGGTCCGCGGCCCTTAACACGTGATGGGCGCCAATTTGATCGGGCAAGAAGCAGTTGGGCGGGTTGTTGGCCTCGTACTTGACGTGCGTCTGGACGAGGGGATTATTGGAACCACTGTTCTCATACTCCGAAGTGATATACCAGTTCCAGTCCCAGAAACAGAATGGTGTTTTGGTTTCTGTCCACGTACTGGAAGATGTCGCCCGGCAATTGGCCGCACATTGCCCTTCCCCTGCTTCTCTGTTGGGGTTCGGCATTTTGGCGGGAAGCGACCGGAGGCTGTCGGGGAAAATATTTATGTAGATCCATTGTCCAACGTCCCATAAAAGAAGAACCTGTTCTGGCTGTGGTGCGGTCTCACTTTGTGGCTCAACCGGTTCCGTTTGCACAACTGGTTCTGGTGCCGGAGGCAAAGGGGCCGCCGGTTTGGGCTGGAAAAAGTCGTCCAGGTCGAAGTGGTTCAGCATCTGGCCGTAGTCCGCCATCTGCTGGGGCTGTACCGGAGCAACAGCCGCATTCGGTCCTTGCGCCAAGAAAGGGTTGTTGTTGTTCGTGGCGTCCGGATCCCCCAGGAACGGGTTGCTGCTGCCCCCTGCAGCATCGAAAGGCACAATCTGCTGAGAAGTCTCTCCGTGCACCAGAAGGGGACCACCACCACCAGGGGCATTGTGGCTGTGCTGCCCCAAGGGCACAATGGCCGCCCTGTTCTGCTCGGTGGAGTCGAGCAGCTGCTCCCAGTCCTGCTGCTGTGCCGGCGCCTTCTCCTTCTGCTCCTTTTGGCGCCTCATGCTCAGCATACTCACCCCGGGACCGACTCCTGCAGCCGCCGCAGTTGGCTGTGCCGGCTGTTGGCTGCCGCTGGCCCTGGGCATTTCGAACAGGTTGTCGAAGTGGCTCCTGGGGTCCCATTGGGGCAGCGGCGAGTGCACTACTCCCTGCTGCTGGACGGCGGATGCGCCGCCCAGCAAAAGGAACAGCAACGCGAAGGGCATTCCCGGGAAAATGGCAAAAATGAATCGCAAAGGGTTTGCTTAGGATTGATTTAAACACACCCCAAGACGTGGAAGTGGGAGGGAAAAAGGAGGGCAGCAAAACAAGGGCCCACCACCCACTCTTCCGGCCCACCTCCACACCTTGTTTTGCGCTAAATATTTTGCACGCCAATAAAATTACTTATTGCAAAAATTGTTAGATATTGGATTAATCGGAGTGATTTCGTTTAATCAAATTGCGTTTGAATTTTGAAAGTTGATGCCTGGAATAGATTCTTTGCTTTGATACTGAAAATTGATTAATTTATTTTGTGCTTCTCTTATTAGAAAAACAGAATAATTGTTGAATTTTTCGGATGAAAAATAACAAATAGCATTCAGAGTGCTATTTTATGATTGATATTTTATTAAATATTTCCATTTCATCGCATCAGCAGTCCTCGGTTGAGGTGATTTGGGCGCTGACTGTGCCGTCAGCCCGGTCCAGGATCAGACCCGTGTCCGTGTAGGACTGGCCCACGGGGAGACGGAACCAGTCCGGCAGAGAGTAAGCGTTCCGGTCACTGCCGCCACTCACCGGGTTCATGTTCCAAGAGCCAATAATTGAGGCCTGCAGAAAATGGAAAAAATGGACAGAAATGGTGGAATACTATTGTAACTTTTACAATATTTACCCCGTTCTGCAGAGCCAAGCTGAATGTGGCCGCGCAAATTGGCTGGCTGGCCCCGTTGGTGAAGTTGAGCACGATCTTGCAGCCGCCCTGCCAAGTCGACTCCACAGTCGCCGAAAGAGTCACTCCGCCACTTGGTCCGGTTGTTTGGCCTAAAACTGTGGGGTATTAACCAAAAGTTGGAAGAAGATTGAACAGAAAATGTCAATTGGCGATCCCCAAAAATGATTTTATTGATCAACAATTGAAATATTCCAGTAAAAAGCTAACAGAGAACAACTGTTTGTTTGAATTATTGGTTCATTTGCCTGCGAGTTCCTGCAGCAAATTGTATTGCGGGTATTTGGCGCTCAGCTGCGTCCAGAAGGCGAGCCGAGTGAGCACCTCGCTGGCGTTGGGACTGACCACCGGTCCGGGAGAGGCAATGCGCACGTGGTTGAGCAGAGCGGCGCTGGAGACGGGCGGCCAGGAGAGCGGAGAGGACACTTTGGTGGAGGGGTTCCTGATGTTTGGGGAATTTATGCGTAATATTCGGTTCGGGAAGAAAGGAAAACAACCCCAGTTTGATAAAGTTGCGGAACGCCTCCAGCAGGAAGGCCTGCATCTTCAGGTCCTGCTCTGTGAACGTGTAGCCCACGAACGGGGTGTAGAACACCAGGTTCAGGTCGTTGGTGTGGAAGCTCTCTGAAAGGGCAACCATTCAACAATTAATGGTCCCTTGGCCTGGACCGTGGATGGGGACTGCGGAGGGGAAGGCGTCCAGATTGAAGTAGTTGTTGATGTACATGAACAGGGAGGACCAGCCGGACTGCACCTTGGTCTGCACCTCCATCAGGATGGGCATCACGAACATCAGGTCGGAGACCAACTGGACCGGTCACCAGATCCCGCGAATGTCCACCAATTGTCCCGCCCACCTCCGTGTACTGGCGGATGTAGAAAGTGCTGCCGTTGTAGGCACTCGAGTTGATCGTGCGGTTCGCGTAGAATTGGAAGATCTGGTCGGACACACTGCCCCGGGCGTTGCCGAACCGCTGCTCATAGGCCACCTGAGTGCCGATGTAGTTGGCCAGGTCGGAGGCGCTGTACGTGTCCAGCACTGACCAGGGCAACATTTGGTCGCTGAGGGTGCTGTTGGAACCGGTCAGAAGGGCTGAAGTGGGCACTCGAAGGCATGCACTGTAACAATTAACAAAACCCACTGAATATCAGCGACTCCAGTTGGGTGAACCCCACAAGAGTGGCCTTCTTCGGCGTCTTTTTTGCCAATTCCAGAGGCGGTTCCGGGAAGAAGTCGCCATCATAGCGAGGCCCGAAAATGAGGCAATTCGGCTCCGCCCTGTTCGGACCCTGCGGGGGAATTTGGCAAATTCGATTCAGGAAATTGCTCTGACCATTTGAACGACGGCGGCCAGCATTTGTTCGGGTGTGGCGGCCATCAGACACTGCCTGATGGCACTCGAGGAGCTCGTCGAGCAGTTCAGGGTACTGGCCAACTTCACAGTGCTGTTCACAACCCGCGATCCGTAGACCCATGAAGTGGCGCTGGACCCGCTCATTTGGATGGATTGCCGGAAAAGGTCTGAAACCAACAAACGATTGGCCCAATTTGGGGCTGAAGGCCTTGTACCGCGGCTGTGCGGGGACAGCCCCAGGGAGCTAGCGCTGGCTGCGCCCGCCGACTGGCCCATCACGGTGACCTGTTGCGGGTCCCCGCCGAACGCGGCGATGTTGGCGTGGAGCCAGAGCAGCGCCTGCCTCTGGTCCCAGAGTCCCAGGTTGCCGGGCAGCACTCCGTCCCCGGTGGAGGCGAAGCCTTAATAGCCGGCAGAAAATGTCAAGTGCCAACAGTGTTGCGGAATGCCTAGTTCTCCCATCCGGTACTGGATGCTGACCACAACGATGCCTTTGCGCACAAAGTTGTTGCCGATGTCGGTGTAGTTCGAGAACTGGGCCGAGGCCCCGATCTCGAATCCGCCTCCGTGGATGATCACCATCGTGGGCAGGAGTTGGCTCTGGTTGCGCTGGTGCGGCGAGAAGATGTTCAGGTAGAGGCAGTCCTCGCTGGACGCGCCCTGCTGCACGAACACGTTCAGCCAGTCCGGCGTCGCGTGCGGGTAGCAGCTCAGAGGCACTGTGGAGGCGTTCAGAACGCCGTTCCAGTTCTTCACCGCTGCCGGCTTCTGAAAGGCGCCATTCCCCTTGGCTGTTTGGCGTTCACTTTCACCTGGAGGCGCAGTTCTCCTACTGGCGCCTGGGCATACGGGATGCCGAAGAACACGTCCACGGTGCCGTTCAAGGCGCTGAACCCCTGCACGAGTCCATTCTGCGTGGTGACCGTTGGAGAGGCGGATTCGCAATGCAGCGCAGAGAGGCGGAACAACTGGAGCAGGAAGGACCACACTCGGGAGAGCGAGAACTGCATTCTGGGTTCCCAAGAGGACTGAAGAAATGGGAACAAAATGAACGGCTAAATAATTCCCAATTTGGAGTTCAGAATAGGAAGTGTCTAGGGACGAATCAAAGTCCAAAATGCAAATTGGCGCAGAATTATATGGACAGGTTTGAATTACGCAAATCCCAGGTCACAGAGAGCAGAAAGGACTGCGAATTTCACGATGTTTCTGACTTTGTGACATTTGGCTGAATGCGGCGTCCAAATTTGGGGGAATGTGATCCAAATTTGTGTTCAAGTGGCCACAGAACCCACGAGAATAGAGAGGACAGGCAAACAAACGGATTCACTCAAATCCGCATTGACCTCCGAAACAAGGTGAGCAAATGCAAAAGTTGCTTCAGGTGAGCGCTTCCATTTGAATTTGAATTCGGCTGGGTAGGTGAACCAGTGAGGTTATTCAGTGACAAAAAAGTACAATTGGAAGTAAAATGTTCAGTTGGGAAAAAGCTGTGCAAAGAGACTTTTCAGCCAGAAAACCCGCAAAATAGGGCCAACTGGAAACTTTGATTTGACAAACACCATCTGCAATTTTCTGCCCATTTCGGATTTCAAAAACGAAAAAAGGGTCGCATCTTTACCACCAGAGGAAGAAGCAGCGAGTGCAGGGTGAAGTTGTTTACAGCTCAAGCCGAGTTAAAGAGCCCCCTTAGGAAGAAGTGATTCATTTCCCCAAAATATTTTGATAGAACTTTTGACATTTTATGAATTTGTCTGCTCCATCTTTTTGAACCAGCGCTCTTTGTGTCTTATGTGTGCACCGAAGTGAGTGTGTGGCTGTGTTCTGCCTGTTCTAGCGTCACTTGTTCCAAACGGTCCTCGATCGGGGGGATTTGTTGTTTGCCGATCACGGGGCGCGGAACTTGCGCAAACAAATCGTCTTAGGCGCAGTATTTATTTAAAATGGCCGACCGGCGTCTTGGCCAAACTCTAAAACCCACCCAAACGGAATGTCTGCCGACGGGACGAACAGCTGCGCGAGTCTGTTCTCCCGGATGGGCATAGCGGCCCCGCTGGAGCAGTTCATGAAGAACCAGATCTGCAACGAAATCAAGGGCGACCGGAAGAAGGCCAATCTGACTGTGGGAGGTGGGCAACTAGAACAGCCAAAGGCTTGTTCAATCTGCCAAATGCAGCATATCGAGACGACCAGGGCCAGCCCTGGGTGCTCCCGGTGGTCAGGGAGGCCGAGCAGAGGCTGCTCTCCCTCGGTTCCCCCGACTCGTACGAGCCCACAGGACCCTTTGGCTTTGAGCCATTCACGGCAGCAGCACTCGGTTTGGCTCAATTCTCAGTGATGTGACTGGACCTTTGGCAGAACTCCTCCTCGGCAAAGGTTCCGTCGCTCTGCGCGAAGGAAGAGTAAGAGTGTGACTCAAAGTGTCTCTCTGATTCATTTGTTCTGCAGGTCCTCGGCGTGCACGTTCTCTCCGGAACGGGCGCTCTGCGTCTCGGGGCCGAGTTCCTGCTGAACGTGATGGGCATCGACACAGTGTGCTTATCCGACCCGACGTGGTGCCAACAAAATGGAATTTGACATAAAATGTGAACATTTGCAGGAACGAGCACTGGAACATTTTCAGAAAGGCCAACTTCCGCCATTGCGAATACTACGTAAGCGGAGGTGTAAACGGATCAAATTTGGTGGCACATCTTTTCAGCGCTATTACGACGAGGAGAATCGTCGCCTGGACTTCGAGGCGGTTCTGCAGGACTTGGAGCGCGTGAAAGAAAGGCACCCCAACTGGGATGAGATTGCCTATCGTTGTTCAACCTCCACAGGTCCGTGGTCCTTTTGCAAGCGTGCGCCCACAACCCAACGGGACTGGACCTCAGCAGGGCGCAATGGGCTCAGATCGCCAGTCTGGTGAAGGTGGCTGAAAGGCCCAATCGATTGATTATTGCGCATCTGTTCAGCGTCGGCACCTGCTGCCCTTCTTCGACATCGCCTACCACGGCTTGGCCTCCGGAGATCCGGACGAGGACGCCTGGCCAGTGCGCCACTTCGTCGAGCAGGACATCGAAATGCTGGTCACACAGTCGTTCGCCAAGAACTTCGGCCTCTACAGTGAGTGGGCACTGGTCCCTGGGCAGACGGAATGTTTCATTTAGATGAGCGCATCGGAGTGCTCACTTTTGTTGTGCGCAGCCCCGCACTGCTGGCCCCTATCAAGTCCCGGCTGGTGCCGCTGATCCAGTCGCTCTGGTCGGAACCGCCCACGTGGGGCGCCCGAATCGTGCACTTGGTGCTGACCAGTGCGGATTTGCGCCGAAAGTGGCTGCACACTGTTAGGGTAAAATCGACTGTTCCAAGGCACTTGCAACCTCCCCTCGAAGGAAATGGCGTCCCGCATTGCGGAGAGGCGGGTCGCACTCCAGCGGGAATTGCGACGAATCGGCGCTCCCGGGGACTGGTCGCACATCACTCTCCAGCGGGGCTTCTTCTCGTTCACCGGACTCACCGGTTGGGGAATTTGTTGTTCGCCTGTTTACGCTTTTGGGCCGATTCAGCCGCCCAAGTGGACTTTGTGGGGACCGACTTCAACGTCTTCATGCTCTCAAATGGGCGCGCCAACATGTGCGGGCTGAATGCCGGCAATGTGGCACACGTGGCAGAGGCCTTCCGACAGGCACTGCGCAACAAGGCAAAGTGAAGCTGCACCAATACTCTATTACTATTGTTTGCTTGAACATCGGCATTTATTTTGGTTTCTCATAAACTGAACACATCAACCCTAAAATCGTTGTTTCTCGCAGTTGTTTTTGGCATTTTGCACGTGCACAAAACGCGAAAACAATTCTATTCACGTGCACAGTTTTATCGATTTGCGCTATTAATAATGCTGGCGGTGGAGAATAATGATGGGGAACGGGATGTTGTAAATAAGAAATGACCAGCAGTGCGGGTGAATGCGGCTGCCGATGTTGACATTTGCACAATGTAAAATATCACATTTAGTCGGACCCAATTCAACGAATTCCCTTCCATTTTAGCACATTTATCGGACAATTTATGATTTATAGATTTACGTTTCTTCTCTTTCAGCCAAATGGCGATTATTTCCATTTACGGCATTTTAGCGCTGTTTTTGTTTGCTCTCGTTGACTTTGCCCGTCCAACGCCAATCGCCAACAACCAATCAGGTGACAAACAAATTCATTCACAACCCTTTTTGCGATGTTTTGGCTAACATTTCATCACTCTGTCCCTCTGGTGGTGACCTTCGGATGCGATTTGTTCCAGGCGAGTGCCCGGACGGGGAGGTGCCGGTGGACTGTCGTCCCTTGTGCGGGGACCGGACGTGCGCGGATCTGCTGTCGGACGCCTCTGCGCTTCGTCCGGTGTGTTTTTCGCTGCGCTGTTTCCCCGGCTGTGTGTGCTCCCCCGGACTGGTGCGGACGCAAAGGGACGGGGAGTGTGTGCCGAGAAGGGAGTGCAACAGGCGTATCGAGAAGTGGAGGCCCCCGAACGGCACAAAAGCACAGAGTCTATGAAAAATATTCGACAATTAAAAAACGGAAATGTTTGCATTTTCCCAATCTTTAGACTCAAATGATGTCATGCGCAAAAACAAGTTGTTTTGCGGGGGCTATACAATAATAGTACTTACATTTGAGTCGGAGAGTTAATGCGCTTTGATCCGTCCCAATGCGTGTTCCGGCGCATTCCCCGTGCGCCCCAGAGTGAAACCCCCTGCCCTTTGTGAAACGTCCAAATTGGGCAATTACCTTGTGTGTTGTCTGATCCCCCGGTCCCTTTGCTCCCGCCAGGGCCACTGTGCTGTGCATTCCCCATTTGCGACAATAAATTACTCGTTGCCCGTCTTCGGCCGCAAATGAGTCGATCGGAAGTGAGCGGAGGGGACCAGCGGGGACCGATTATGATGAATTGAAAAGTATATGTGGTTCTGTCGCAGTTTGGGCCCTGTTGCGTGAATGTGACAGGCGCAGGGGGAAGCAAGGCCATCGCCATTCCCTTCGTTCCCCAGTGACCTGTGAAAGGAGAACAACGAACATATATAGTTTTGGCCTCGCAAAACCTGTGCTCCGGACGTCATGCGGATCAATTCGCCCAAAATACCCGTTTGCTCCATCTTCTGACCAATTCAATTAAAAATCATTTCCACCGGACCTTTTAATCTTACACACTTGTCGAATGGTTTATTATTGTTTCGCGCAGACAAACCCGTTTTCCCATCTCCAACCACTCTCTGAGTGTGTCCCATTTCCACTCCCAATTGAGATATCGAATTGCGATTTCCAATTGGCAAATGGCAATTCTCTCTCATCTAAACTTCAGATGGCGAAGATTAAACCGAGCGACGCGAAGCCGACCTCCAGCGGCGGGTTGGCGCCACCAGCGCCTCCAGGGGGCCAAGTGAAGAGTCCCTCATCGGCCGATCTGAAGGTCCTTCACGAGGAGATAAAAATTGTGAGAAGGGGTCGGATTGGGTGGGGAATGGGATTGCTCCACATTTGAGGACGACCACAAAATGAGTCTGGAGGACCTGGCCAAGAAGTACGGGACCGACCTGGACAAGGTGGAACTCGGGATTGGTCCTCCGGAGATGATAGTTTTCGTCCCAGGGTCTGACCACCGCGCAGGGGGAAGAGCTGCTCAAAAAGTACGGGCCCAACGCCCTGGAGCCGCCCAAGACCATTCCGGAGTGGCTCAAGATGCTGAAGACGCAGATGAGCGGCTTCGCCCTCCTGCTCTGGGCAGGCGTGGTGCTGTGCGTGTTCGCCTTCCTGGCGGACTACTTCACTTCGGAACACCCCGCCAAGGACTATCTCTACCTGGGCTCGGTGCTCGCCTTCGTGGTGGTGGTCACCGGCCTGTTCCAGTACTACCAGGCAAACACCCGAACGCAAATGCCCAATGGACTGATTCGGCCTCCAGGAGCGCAAATCCTCCAAGATCCTCGAGTCCTTCTCCACCATGGTGCCCACCTTCGCCCGTGTGTTCCGCAACGGCGAGAAGACCGAACTGGCCACCGAGAAGCTGGTCATCGGCGACGTGGTGGAAGTGCGCGGCGGAGACAGAGTGCCGGCGGACATCCGTAAGAACTTGGATCGGGAGAATACTGAACGGGACCCCGGACAGGGATCATCAAGGCGGACAGCTTCAAGGTGGACAACTCTTCGCTGACCGGCGAGAGCGAGCCCATCTCACGGTAGGCTATTGGATCGGAAATCACATTGGCCTAGTGCTCCAACAGCAAGGCGGAGTGCACCAGCGACGACCCGCTGGAGACGAAGAACATCGCCTTCTACTCCACGTTCGCGGTGGAAGGCACCTGCCGGGGGGTGGTCATCAACACCGGCAAGAACACCGCCGTGGGCAAGATCGCCCACCTGGCCACCCACCTGGAGCAGGGCAAAACGCCAATCGCCATCGGTCAGTGTCGGGACGTGTTCCCAGCTGAGAGAACCATTCGTTTAGAGCTGGAGCACTTCATCCAGCTGGTCACTGTGGTGGCGTGCACCTTCGGCGTGATCTTCTTCATCATTTCGCTGCTGCTCGGCTACCAGTGGATTGCAGCTGTGATATTCATGATCGGTTTGGCACAGACTCAGTGTTTTCGGATTCCCCTTCTGCCAGGGATCATCGTGGCCAACGTGCCCGAGGGGATCCTGGCCACCGTGACGGTGTGCCTTTCGCTGACTGCCAAGCGGATGGCCAGCCGGAACTGTCTGGTCAAGAATCTGGAGGCCGTGGAGACCCTCGGCTCCACCTCCACCATCTGCTCGGACAAGGCATCCATCGTCCATTTGGGAGTTGTTGTCATTTTGTTCCCGTTTAGACTGGCACACTGACGCAAAACCGAATGACCGTCTCGCACTTGTGGTGCGCTCAAACTGGGGCTTTTGGCAAAATGTGTGTTTGCCAAGGTACGACCGGAACAGTGAAGTGTGCCACGCCAGCTCCATCCACGCCACCCTCACCCAGGTTGGTCCCAAGGGGAATTAACCAACGCCACCTCTGGAATGGCCACTCCAGCTGTCCATCTCGCTGTTCACCGCCACCGGCCCAAGGGACGAGGCCTATTTTGCGCTGATGCGCATCTCCATCCTCTGCAACCGGGCCGAGTTCAAGCCGGCCCAGGTTAGCGAATGGCCAGAACCAGAAACAGAAAGAATTTGATTGCAGACGCACATTCCGGTGCTGAGACGCGAATGCACGGGAGACCCGTCTGGTGGGAAAACCCCACCAAAACATCGACTATTCCCGAGCTCAGAACAAGCGCTGTTGCGGTTCACGGAGCTGATGATAGGCGACATCCTGAGCATCCGGGGGCGCAACCCCAAAGTGGTGGAGCTGCCGTTCAACTCCACCAACAAATTCCAGCTGAGCATCCACGAGACCGACGACGGGGTGGAGGAGTACCTGCTGGTGGTCAAGGTAGGGTTTGAACAACGAGTGTGTGACTGTGTGACAATGTGCCATCCAATGTTCGAAGGGAGCCCCAGAACGCATCGTGGAAATGTGCTCCACGGCACTGGTCAACAACGAAGAGGTACACAACATGCTCCATTCGTTGTTTTGGTCTCAAGGAGTCTGCAAATTCGAACAGATTCCGTTCGACGCCTCCATGCGGGAGGACTTCAACCGCGCCTATCTGGAGCTAGGCGGCAAGGGAGAACGCGTGCTGGGCTTTGCGGATCTGCGTCTGGACAAGGCCAAGTACCCGCGGGGCTACCCCTTCAACACCGAAGAGGTGGAACGGCTTAAAGCTGTAGACTGGAATGAATCCAATTTGGTGTCTGTGCATTCCGCAGATGAACTTTCCCACCAAAAATCTGCGCTTCATCGGCCTCGTCTCGCTGATCGACCCGCCTCGCCCCTCGGTGCCCCAGGCAGTGGCCAAGGCTCGCTCTGCCGGCCTCAACGTGGTCATGGTCACCGGTGGGACGCAACTGATTTGGGGAGAGCCTCCGCCTCTGTCCAGGCGACCACCCCATCACCGCAAAGGCCATCGCCCGGGCGGTGGGCATTCTGACGGACGAGACGGAGACTGTGGAGGACATCGCCATCCGCAAGGGCTGCGACATCTCCCAAGTGGACATCAAGTAATCACTGAAAATGCAGTTAATTCTTAGTATTCTTATTCCGCAGGGAGGCCACTGCGGCGGTTGTGCACGGGAGCGAGTTGCGCGAGATGAGCGAGCAGCAGCTGGTGGACCTGATCCGCAACCACAAGGAGATCGTGTTCGCCCGCACCTCGCCCCAGCAGAAGCTGGCCATCGTGCAGGCCTTCCAGCAGCTGGGCCACATCGTGGCCGTCACCGGGGACGGGGTCAACGACTCGCCGGCCCTCAAGAAGGCGGACATCGGAATCGCCATGGGTCAGAAACGGAATTGTGTTTGTGCGCAAAAACATCTCACAGGCATCGCGGGCTCTGACGTGAGCAAGCAGGTGGCCGACATGATCCTGCTGGACGACAACTTTGCGTAAAATTAGAGCAAAACAAGTACTGATTATTCCCCGTTCGTTTTCTAGTTCGATCGTGGTGGGCGTGGAGGAGGGCCGCCGCATCTTCGACAACTTCAAGAAGACGGTGGCCTACGTGCTGCGCAAGAACTTCTCGGAGCTGGTTCCGTTCCTTTCGTTCATCGTGTTCGGACTGCCGCTCCCGCTCGGCACCATCACCATGCTCTGCATCGACCTGGGCACTGACATTGTGAGCAAATATGGATGGAATGGAATTGGGCGAAGCGAAGGGACCGAATATCTCAAAGCTGAATCTGTCTTTAAGGGTTCAGATGTTATTTTATTTTGTCTTCCTCACAGATCCCTTCGATCACGATCGGCTACGAAAAAGCCGAGTCGGACATCATGAAGCGTGCGCCGCGCAAACGCACCGAAAAATTGGTCGACTTCCAAGTGTTTTCGTTGGCCTACTTCCAGATCGGATTCATCCAAGGTGGAGCCAGTGGAAATATTAAAATTATAAAAGACCCAAATTTAGCGATGGCCGGCTTCTTCGCCTACTTCTGGATAATGGCCGAGAACGGATTTCTGCCGAGAAGACGTACCATTTTTTGAGTGTTTTCGCTTTGACTGTTTGTGTCTCAGTGTGGGGCCTTCGCGAAGAGTGGGACTCGCATGCGGTGCACAACCTGCGGGACAGCTACGGCCAAGAATGGGTACTTGAATAGGCGGCCATTTAACGCCATTTGGGCCTTCGCAGAACTACGACCAGCGCAAGGTGCTGGAGGCGACCTGCCAGACGGCCTTCTTCATCGCCATCGTGGTCACCCAATGGGCCGACCTGCTGATCGTGAAGACGCGTCGCAACTCGCTGGTGCAGCAGGGCATGGACAACTGGCCCATGAACTTCGCGCTGCTCATCGAGACCGGCATCGCCTTCTTCTTGGCCTACACGCCGTACGTCAGCTACGGCCTGAACATGCACGGACTCAAGTGGGCCCAAACGGCATTTGGGCAATGCAATCAATCCCCTCTAAAGGTTCGCCTGGTGGTTCCCTGGCATTCCGTTCGCACTGTACATCTTCAACTACGACGAGTTGCGCCGCTTCTTCATTCGCCGTTACCCGGGCGGGTGGGCAGAGAAGAATCTGTACTTCTGAGAAATGCGCAGGAACTGGCGATTGTTTTCAATGAATCGAAGACGAAATAAAAATGGAAAAGTCTCAGACGCACACACACAAACAGATGCAGACAAATACCCTCCAAAAGGTCCAAAATGCCCCCAAATCAGAAACTGCCATCGAAGTCGATTCTCCTGGCGACCGAAGCGAGCATCTCGGAATGTCTGTCCACACTGGGCGCCGGCGGGGCCGCTCTGTGCTGCTCCCTGGCGAAGTAGACCAGCAGCAGGCTGCCCACCTCCCGCACCATTCGCGCTGACAGTCCCTTCACGTTGGTGGAGCCATTTACCATTCTGGAGGCCACATTTTCGGTCAATTTGCGAATGCCAAATTTGCTCTTCAGATGCTCCTTTAGATTGCTTAAATCGAATTTGACAGTGTTTGAGTCTTTTATAATCAAAATTAACCTGTAAGCGGTGTCCACTTGGTTTGCTGGAGCATCGTGGGTGTCCAAGTATTGGACAAGGGCACTGTGCAGTCGGGAGGCCACGGTGCCCAGGTCTCTGGCTTTCACCGAATTAATGCTCGCCTCTTGGTCGTAGCGCCCCTGTTCCGCGATAATTGCATCCAGCATCGCCAGCTCGTCGGCAATGCCCTGTCCCGCAATGTCCAGCTCCGCGGGATGTGCATCTGGAATTTTGCGCAAATATTAAATGCCCTTTCAGGACCCTCCACCAATTTGGCAAAAAAGCACAGCGGCGAACGGGAGCAGTGCAGCGGCGAACATGTTGATTGTTGAGGTTTCGGGATTGGTGGGAACGGGAATGCAAATGAGTGATGAATTGCCTCCGCTGCATTCGCTTAAATGGGCAGTTGTTTGCCAGCAGGGGAGGGAAGAGTGAGCAGTGGGCGGCCGAGAACTTCCGGGCAAGAGCCTGCTTTTTTGAATTGTGAAAAACATAAAAAAGCCGTGGCAGGGCAAATACGAACGATCATCGATTGCCAGATGGGCGAGAGGGTCAGGGCGCAGTGCCCTCCCTCGACTTCTTTCGCTCGCTGCTGCGGAAATATTTACAAATGATACGCAAAGTGGAATATGTGAACAATATGTGCATTGATTTTGATTGCTCTGCCCATTTCAACGATGCTAAGCATCCGCTTAATTTTGCCTTCACATTATTAGTTATTAGTTATTAATTACATAATTACTCTTTATCCCGTGCTTTTTCTCACTGGCATTTCGCACATGGTTTGTTAAGCACAAGTCCGCTCAAATGGCGGATAAATTTGATTAACGGAAACGGATAATGAGTGCCAAGAAATCCGTTTATATCCCATCAAACATCATGAACTTCAAGACGTAAAAATTTACGGTGAGTTCCACTGGGTTCTCAGAAATTCCATGTATTGCCTTCGCTCGTCCTCAGCATTTGCAGGGACCACAGCCGCCGTCTTCTTTTTCAGCTGCGAGAACCACATGAACCGGTGGAACACCAGAAGAGTCACTGTGGAGTGGAAGAAGAGCAGCTGAAAGGGAATTGGCAAAAATGGCGGGAATCTGCTGTACCAAATTGACACAATCGTTGACGAAGAAGTAGGCATCCGGGTTGACGGACGGGGACAGTTGGGAGTTGTTGCGCAAGTAGACAGTGGCCACCAAATAGCAGCCGAAGCAGAGGCAGTAGGACGCGTCCAGGGGGAGCAGAGTGCAGAGGGTGGACAAGTTCTCGCGCAGCTGGAACTTCTCGCTGAGGGTGTAGAAGATGCTGCTCTGTCTGAATGGACGCCTAATGTTGGGGCTCCAGGTCCAGTGCCACCTCCACCTCGTCTCCACCAAATGCCTGTTCATGCGGAAAATGAGCACATCGCCCAGGGAGTTGACCGTCA
>VAHH01000988.1:0-16519 GCA_013357305.1 Radopholus similis | reverse complement strand
GTCACGTCACTGGGGTGGTAGTGGTAATACAAAAAAACCGATGTCACGTCACTGGGGTGGTACCACTACCACTACCACTCTGGTGGTACCACTCTTAAAGTGGTACCACGACAACACTGATAATAACTGATAAGTGATAAGCAATTAAAACTTAATAAAAGCAATTGGTCCGCGAGCAATTGTCCCATACCCAAGAATGGATCACATCGCGAGATGTGACAACGGTAGGAATCAGCAGTAAAACAGCAGCAGTTGGATTACTGGATTCAGTAGGTCATCTTCATCATGTATATTTATTTCAATGGCTTCCATGGATTTCTGTTGTTCACTTTTCTTACCAATTTAGGCTTAATCCCATGCTATCCTCATTTGGATTCCCAAGAGGATTGATGAAAAGACGGCTATCGTTAGCTTTTGACAAACTAAATTTCATTCCTCCAACAGAAGCATAGTTAATTTAAGCCTTACACTATGATAGAGAGCCTTGGATTTTATTTTTATCGCACCATTCCATTAGAGATTAGAGCCTTTGCGAGATCTTGATTTGGAAAGTCGAGATCAAACCGTTATCTATCGACTATCGAGTCTCAATGGCGATTGTTGTCGTCTGTGGCGGTGAAAACGTCAATTGCATTCACTTTCACGATATAATCAGATTTGCATTAATTTTTACAATGACATCCATCCATTGTCCCGCCGTCGCCGCACGATGAAGAATAATGAATGCATGCGCAGTTTGTGTGACTTGGACTGCTGCTGGCCATTAAATCCCTTCTATCCTGCTGCTGATTGAGTCAATTACTCCACTTGACTGATTTTTTTGCGCACAAGGCACCACCTACAACCTTTACATTTTCATTGCGGATGCAATTTCCCTCCCCTTTATGAGCGGAATCCTTTGCTAATACTTGTTTTTAATTTTTGGCTTTCGCTTCATAGGTGTACTCCGTTCCCCCATGCTTTTACAAAAAATTAGCATTATAAAAATGGGGCTGTATATTGTACAAATAAATACAAAGTACAATATTTACTATTTAGTATTTAGGTTATTGGTGGATCTCGCGACAATGTGTTTTCCTTCTATTTTCCGAGTACTGTTGATCGCGCGACTATAAGAAATAAGAATACCTAAGACTAACTTAGGTAGGTAGTTTATGTACTATGTAGTATTAACACTCAGCAGGAATCAGAATCATATCAATTCGAAGAACCCGAAAAGGCGAAAACTGACCCATCGTACTACCTACTACCTAGTACCTAGTCGTAGGGGTAGGGGTCATTTCGGCGCCAGCGAAACATTTGTGGGCATATCTCGGTGATCACTGAGAATTAGGCAATGATCATGGGCTCATTCGACAGCCAAGAATGTGGACTATTTATGCGCAAAAGAGTTGATTCAATTTGGTTGATCCGTTGTTGAGCTATGATTTTTTGAATGAACTTGGCCATTTTTTGGTCAAATTTGGTAAGTTTTTTCGTTCGAGAGATAAAAAATTTGGCGCCGAAGGGCCGGCGCCGAAGTGGCCCGATCCGTAGTCGTAGGTATACCTAATAGCAGAATTTTGATTTTTACTATTTAATATATTTTGGCGATATGCCTATTATTAACGACAAAAGTCGACATGTCCAATGTCCTTGATACCTATACATAGGTATGTCCAATGTCCATCGTCCAGTTTTTATTTTTGCCGAAGAGCAAGAAACCGGATTGGGCTGCTATCTGATCCAATCTCAATTGTGTGATAAATAATAATTGATAAATATAACCCCATAAATCAGTGAATCTGGTGTGTGCTTAATAGGTAGCAGATACTACATAAGGCAGTGCCAGTGTATTTGTATTCCATGATCCATGAGTCTAGTAAAAATCTTTCGGCTACTTTTGTATATAATATTGCGAGATTCACGTTTAATGTTTTTCTTTATGTACTTACCTACATATTATTTTGAACTTTTAGTTTAGTTTAATAATGATGCTGCTCAACTCAACTTGATTTAAAGTTGTTTCGCTCTCGTAATGACCGCGTCAAAGTATTGGGGCGAGGAAAGGCACCAGGACGCCATTTATTCAGTGCTGCTCAAAAAGGTGCGCTATGTGCCTCCGTCAGGCCACGAAGGGAATCAGGTAAATTTTAATGAATTCAAATATGTAAAATATGGAATTTGTCTATCAGAAGCGGCCACTGAATCCAGAATTGCATGATGCGGCCGCAGAACTTGCCAATGGTGCAGACCACTTGCAGTGGGAGACGATCAGAGAGCGCGTCATCAAGGCGGGCACTGTCCAAAGATTGGTGGTATGCAAATCATGACAATTTGGAATCGAATAGAGAGACGAATAATCGCAAACATTTTAGGAGAGTTTGATTGACGCGGAAGGACAGATGGACTCTAGACAGGTTTGGATCACCAAATAATGGTTCAAGCATAGTTTCGACCTCCTAACGGACTCTTTTGGGCTCTCGGAAACAAAAATCTGATTGTGAAATCCCTGAAATCCTGACCTAGGCTTAAAAGTCCTTTGTAAACTCTAAATTGCATATCCGAATAATCAATTCTGTTATAAATTGCGTTTTATTCAGTTTAACGTCTTCTTTGCGACGTATCGCGCATTCTCGAGTGCGGAAGAGGTGCTCGTACTGATCACCAACTGGTACGACTGCCTTGCCCCCGACCCGCCGGTATCGCGTCCGCCCGGCGGAATTCATGACTTGGCCAGCGGCGAACATTTACTTGAGATGAGAAAGTAGGCAAAAAAATTTATCGGCCCAAAACCGGACAATAGAAAACGGTGCAAATCTGAAAGCCATATAACAAAACAAAATTAATCTAGTATTGACTGATCTGCATGTGTTTATCCTTGATCTGGTCAATGGATCTATGCATTGACTGATGCCAAACTGATCAATTGATCTGAAATCGATTGGTCTGATCGACTTGATCAAATGCTCTGAAATGTCGGATCTGAACTGATTCCGTATTGGATTGATTTTAATTTGCACGTTTTTATACCCCAATTAACAAATTATTCTATTGTCACATCGAGTGCAAATACGCCAAACCACTGGACTTGTTGTTGTTCAGCGCAATCCGTTCCATTCTGGTGTGCTGGCTGGAAATGTACCCAGAGGACTTTTACCGACCCACCATCGACAATCCGGAGTCCAATGGAACAACACCGTTTCTGCCACTGGCCGATCGACTCATCGATTTTGCGAAGGCATATGGACTGCACGATTTGAAGCACAAGGCGCGCAAAGTGCGCGAGCGTCTGAGGCGGGTGGCGCAAAACGGCGGATTGAGCGGTAAATTCTGGAATGGGGGCATATTCATTTCATTCACTGTAATGAAAGATTTGAGTGTACATCGAATCACCGAGAAATAATTTTGAGACTTGAAACAGCTAAAATAAGTAATAAATATTGTAGAACAAAAAGACGATCCCCTATTCATTTTTTAGTCGATCTGATAGGGATTAGACTAATCAGTAATCAATCTCGTAACAATCGATCTCTGATCTTATTATTGATTGATCCCCCTAATCTTGTGAGTTTTATTGTTTGCCCAGAGCGCGTGGTCTATTAACGCTTAAAACTGTCAGTTTGTCCAAACGATAGTCTATACTAGAATGTGTCCATTCGCAATAGTGTCTCCGATAACCACATGATTTGATGGATGTTTGTTTTTCACGTTTTCAGCCCAAATCCCATCCATCGGCCGCTACAGTTTCGCGATCACCGGCTACGACCCGAATGAGCCGTGCACCATGTCCAACGGGGTCAGTGTGGACGACGGCCTGATGGACGAAGACGAGCGCTACGCCCGAGTGTTGGCCACCGCGCAAGAGCGCGCCCAAATGTTCGACACTGGGCCCGAGAATGTGCCCCAAATAGCAGAGCAGTTGACCTTCTGGGATGCACTCTTCTTCACGGAACTCAAACCCTACCAGTGCCAGGTTTTGGGGCAACAAATATTTAGTACTATGGGCTGGTACTTTTGCATTCAAATAGTTTGGATAGATTTAAAAAAAACCCCTATCAATAAAAGACCGCTGTTCAGGAGGCCTTTTTTAGGGCGCAAGCCCAATCCTCAACTACATACCTAAATGTTCAATAATCTGTTTGAGTTCCATTGAGGAACTTTGTAAAAATATTTTTTATTTTTCCATTTAAATTCTAATCGAGCTTATAGCCTAAATCCCCATGGAGTTTCTGTCCATCAAAATCACTGGACCCAAAATGTTTGCACGCTCAGGGCGCCATTTGGGGCCGACGCCACAAGACGGGCCCAAATCCGGTGTACAGTGTGCGCGCCACCATCGACCAGTTCAATGCGCTCTCGGAGCGAGTGATGACTTCCATTCTGCTGCCCGAGTGCCGGCAAGACTTCCGGGCACGCATCATTGAGAAGTGGATCGACGTGGCAAAGGTTTGGCTCAGAACTCGAGAATGGGAATAGGAATCAGTGAATCAGATGTTTCCCAAATCCATAATAGTTCTTTTTGCAAAAATGATAATATAGGTAAAAACATTTTGATATTGATATTATATTTTATCAAATGAAATACCACGAAATCTGAATGCCTAGCTAACATAGGTAACAACTACAAATAAAGAAATTATCAGATTCGTTATAAGGATATATCATTTAGTGACCGTTTCGTTTTATATAAATTTTACGGATTACTTCTAATAAGTAATAATAGTAAAAGGAAAATTCCAAACCAACTACTCATAAGTCATAAGGGTCATAACCATCACCATCAAAGATTATCGAACAATTTCATTTTATATATTTACATACTCTTATTAAGGAGCTCCGCGTCCTGAAGAACTTTTCTTCGCTGAAGGCCATCATTTCGACGCTTCAATCGGAGCCTGTGTTCCGGCTGAAGGCTGTTTGGACGTCAATCTCGAAGTGCCCACATGGTTCCAAAACACAATATTCATGTGCCACCGGTTTAGACGTGCAATGGCCCAACTGAAGGAATTGTCTGCAATTTTTGAGCTGGACGACGAGTCCAATAATGGGGTGCAAAAGGCCAGGCACATTCTGGAGTCGGAGGGAGTGGCGGCCAAGTCCGCCACTCTGGGTCCGCCCGGAGGACCGTTTCGCCGGACGAAGAGCGACCTGAACCTGGTGGCGGAGACCCAGGGCGCAATTCCCTTCCTGGGCACGTTTCTGACCGAGCTGGAGAAAACGGACCAGGCAAGTAGTGCAAAAGTGAATGGTCAATGGCTCCCATCCCCCATTTGATCGGCCAATGGAACTCGACCAGATATCATCTATCTATCGATTCAGCCGATCAAAGCATTTGGTCCTTTCAGAACAGTGAATCCAATCAATCGATGGATTTGATAAACATTCTAACTGCACCAAACAACAAATAATTGAACACGGGATCTGATCAGAGTCAATGTGACCTGATGTCTGATCAGTGATCGGATCAATCATATCGGCAGATCAAATCTTTAAATCCCCCAAATAAACTGATTCAAATTAACCGATCCAACCAATCAAACAGTTCAGATCAACTGTTACATATTTTGTTTTAGGCACTACCCGACTCCACTCCCGAGGGTTTGGTCAACTTTGAGAAGCGACGCAAAGAGTTCGAAATTCTGGCCGAGATTCGCCTCTTCCAGTCGGCGGCACGTGCCTACGGCATCCAAATGGACCAGGCATTCTGTGTGTGGTTCCACTTTTTGCCGGCGCTCAACGAGAAAGAGTGGTTGGGCGATCGAAATGGGCGGATGCCGGGTGGCTTAAAACACCGTTTTCAGTTTCACCCGCTCCATTGAATTGGAGCCGCTAGCGAGTGCCATTGCGTCGGCAAACAGCAGTCTGACGCCGGATCCCCGGAGGAAGGTGCGCGACGGACTGCAGCACATGGCCAAAATGAACACACTCGGTACGCGGATTTGAACCAATAAATGCTCAAGAATGGATTTGCAATGGTAAAAATCCATGTGAATCTGAGCAAATCCAGGGACAAAATATATGCGATTCAGATTGTGCCTAAGGTTCAGGTTTTAGAATTGGACACACTCGGTACGCGAATTTAGACCGCGATTAATTTTAGTGATTTCCAAAAGTCTCGATACCTGTGTCGGGTTTAAGAGTGCATTTAGACTCTATAGACGAAATGGAAACCATCAGACAAATCCAAGTCCATATTCAGATTTATCTCCAAAGTCCAAAGTAACAAATCTGGATTCACTCTCTGTTCCTGTATTTGAGTCAGGGCCTAAAATGAATCATGTACGAAAACACAATACTAAAGTTGCATGGTTAGCCAAAATGAGGGCCTGAAGCCTGGATCTGGACCCAGTTTTAACCCTTTTTAATGTGTTTCTGACTATCGATTTTTGAGGCAAACTGTTCTCTGGTCTCGGCAACTCGGCGTCCAGCAGCAAGGACTCGTCGTTCAGTTCGCCCGCCACCAATGGCTCCTTTTCTCTGTGCGCAACGTCGATAGGCGCATTGGCCCCGCACCTGCAGCTGCTGGGCGACAGCGACTCTTCGCCAGGCTCCATCCCAGGACGCCCAAACGGCGCGGAGTTTGCGGACGGGAAGCCGCCGAAGGGGACGCGCAGTCGCAGCCAGGGCGCCAAAAAGGAGCACCGTCTGCTGCTGAAGCAACGCGCTGCAGGGGGAGGACTCGCCCGCACAAAGTGCTCGCCGTCGCCCACACGCAAAATCAACCCGGCCCCGGTGGAAGAGCGGTCGTCCAACGGCAGCACCACTGCAGCAGCAGCAGCGCCATCCATTCCCTATGGCAACACACTGGGCACGTTGTTTCCCAAAAGATTTTGACTTGAAGCCATCCACAAGTAAGCATATCAACGACGCTTATTTATAAAAAGCATTCTTCGAATTTAACTGATTAAGCAAAAATGCACTATTTCCATTTTAATTTTTACTAAAGAATTCATTTTGAATTTTTTCCCGTTCCAGGCAGCGAGTTCAGCCCGACCATGTTGCGTGGGGTGCCCAGCCACCGGATGCATCGATCGCGTCCGTCGATGGCGGACAGTCGCTGTGACCTGGAATTGGGGGATGATAGCAACGTGGACGACAGCTGCGAGAGCACCGCCTTCAGCCGTTCGGTGAGTCAGCCACAAAACCACAAATGCGTCGCTCAAATGCGGTTCCCGTTCCCCCAAAAATATATGTTTTGTCTCAAAATTCAATGAACCAAGAAAAAGCAGCTTTCTGCGGATAAGATAGAGTCTTTTCCACGGGACAAAATAATCAATTTTTGTAACCTAAATTCGGTAATAAATTATATGTTACCGTTTTCTTTTCCGATTATTTCTTGAAAACAAATTTTGCACCATTTTAAGCGGTTAAAGCACAAAAGCGAAACAGAAATTGGCGCAACACTGTTTGTGAGAACGAAAAAATTTGTCAACCAAATGGACATCATTGAAGAGGAGGAGAAGGAGAACGAGCTCTGAAGAGCGAAAATTGGAGGCATAAACCAATGGAGGGATCTGAACTGACGATTTAGTGGTGTCTCGTTGGAAAAGATTTCAGAAATTCTTCAAACAAAAAAATTAGCCAGAGCTGTTTGCTTTTTAAACGTGTTGACGCGATCCTGTCCCAATTTTTCCGCCTGTAAATCTTTCAAATAAATTCAAATATAATTCTATAGATTTACCCCCAAGGGGAGAACGAGATCCACAAAACCGTTTCACAAGCCTTGTTCAGCGACGGACCGTCAACGCGGCGAACGCTTCGTGCTCTTCGTGCTCAGAGCCGGCGGCGCCAGTGCCTTTCTCTGCAGCCATGGGCTGCTGCTCTTCGTCCGCCTCCTCCTCGTTCGCGTCCACCGCCCCGCAGCCCCCACCTCGCCAGCAAAAGGGCGCCAGCTTCGGCGGCGGCATGGACTTTGCGTTTGCGCAGCACCAACAGAATGGCCAGAAGGCAGGGCAGCTGCCCTCTGGCAGAAGGGCGACGGCACACGAGGGCGGGGTCGGAGGACTGCGTCGCATCAACGCCCAGCAGCAACAGTCAAGCCAGGTCCACAACAATGGGGGCAAACTGGGGCCATTTTAACGGAGTGGTACACCTAAAATATTGTTAAAACGGTAAAGGTAAAACATCAAGAAATTCGACAAAAGTATTAGTATACTCTAGCGAATGATTCCGCAATTTTTCTGATAGATTCGTACCTT
The DNA here is from genome assembly GCA_013357305.1 of Radopholus similis. Lineage (NCBI taxonomy): Eukaryota > Metazoa > Nematoda > Chromadorea > Rhabditida > Pratylenchidae > Radopholus > Radopholus similis. The sequence continues at coordinate 8,339 of VAHH01000988.1, read as the reverse complement.
AACAAGTCTGACCAATTCAAAACTGCATCCATCCATACTTCCATACATGCCAGATGACACTAATAACGCGGTTGTTGGTTATAGTGCATAACTTGTAAAATAATAGTTTTAAGTTTTATTCCGGCCCAAACCAATCCATGGTGCCTAATCAAAATTGGATTAAAAACCAATCTACATAATATGTTTTTTTGAGCACACTCACTTTTCTAGAAGTCAATCAGTTCCACCTCGTCTCGCTCCTCGATGGGCACCTGCAGCATTGCGAACAGCGGCAGCCTCCAGCCGACCAGCAAGCCATTCGGGGGTGGCTCCCCGTCGTCCGTTTCGATGAGCAACGGTCCGCGGGCGGAGCACAATTTCCACCTGATCCGCGTCGGGCTGGACGACTCGCTGCAAGCGGCCGCCACCATTAACTACAAGGTGGGCAATAAATGGGTTGGTAATGATCAGAAATGAGGCAAAAACCAGAACTTTCAAATTGTAGATGGATTAGCATTGAATCTATTCGGAATTTTTCAGTGCATCAAAGTGATCAACGGGGACCGAATGCCGCAGTTGATTGAGCGCGCACTCGAAAAGCACATGCTGGAGCCGAGCGAGTGTCCAAACTATTGTCTGGTGCAACTTTTGCCGGATGGAAGTGCGTTTCCCAAAAATCAATATTATGGCTGTGGAGGCAAAAGCCCAAAATCAATATTTTGGTCTTTTCAAAAAGTCATTTCTTGGCATATTTTAAGGCCGGATCACAACAGATTCAGCAAATCAACAATAAATGATGAGTAGGGGTCAGAAATGACCAGACAAAATTAGGAAAAATTTAATAAATGGCTAACGACAAGTGATATATTTTGGTGATTTGAGTTTTTTGAAGCTCGTAGTACATTTTTTGGAACCAGATTTTCGGTTGGTTCAAATAATATTTTTTGTCCAAAATTTTGGACCACAAATATCTAATCAAGCGGTCAATAGACGTTGTTTTTCTGATTGAATGTGCCCACCCTTTTGTTCAGATGAGTTCCGCTTTCCGGACCACTGCAATCCATTCTACGCAGTGGCACCAGACCCCACGTCGTCGATGTTGAACTGTGTGCTGCGCAAAAGGTCCAACTGCACGCCGCTGACGGCGGCCCAGAAGTCCGCCAACGAGTCGGCGGCACTGGCCCGCAAGGCCAACAAACAGAAGCGCAACAATTTGCTGCGCTGGAACAGCGGCTATTTGTGAACGGATGGAATCGGGCGGGACGAACACGCCCCGGTTTTTGTTGTGAGTTTAGCGGAGAGGCGAAACTTGCTAAACATAATAGGGGTCATCAAAAAAGGAGTAATCATTGAACTGACAAAGTGATCAGAACGATTCATTTTTGATCACTATTGATGGTTCAATCAACAATCGATCAAGTGATCGGACGCCAAAAACCGAATTGTCCACATCTGACTGAGCACGTTTTGACGAGTTTTGGTTTACTATAGTAAATGAGTTCCGCAAGTTTATCGTCTCCCATTCCATTACTAAATGCCTCTCATTCAAATTTAGTATACTTAATTCGCAGAACATTGTTCGGTCTTTCCCTTTTCTCTTATTCTTGTCTCCTCTCCTCCGCTCTCGTTTGCTTGTGCAATCAACAAAAAAGCGACATTTCCGCAAAACTAAAAGTTTTCAGATTATTTTTTGATTTTTGCAAAAAATCTAAAAAAGGAGTGCCAAATGTCGACCACAGATTCTTCCACACAATGGCTCAACCCTCCACCCAACCAATCCATCGAACATTTGCAAAACCAATACATTATCGCCGTCTGTTGCCTTCGTTTTTTTTCGCTTTCTTTCACGCGCTTCCAAATATTAAACAATTTCCATTTTGTGCTTGAACAATGTGCTCTAAACAACCTATTTTTAATAAGCAGACGTACAAATCAAAAATATATATTTTTTATTCTATTGTATTGGAATTTCATATAATTTAATAAAAATATTAAACCATTGATTGGCTCTCTCTCCTCTGGCGCTTTTTTCTCCACGGGACGAGAGTCACACGGCCGCGACTCAGAGCTGCGGCTCTTGCCCCAATTAATGAGGGCCCATTATTAGTTGAGCCCATCGCGCCCGGGATAATTGTTGGCTGTTGACTGGTGGCCTTAAAGGTCGCAAAGACTGCGCGGTGTGTTTAAATCACAGCATTTTAATTGCCCACATCCCCCACTTATCAGCGGAAAAAGCCATTTTGTAATGAGCACCCAAATGTGGCGGACGCACAACAGAACAGAGTCCACATGGATTGGGCTCGAACAAGGAAACGGCTCTAACGGCAGTCGCTCAAAAACGCAGGCCCCAATGGAGAAATAAACAATCGAGGCACAACCGCTAGGCGAAGAAAGGAACAGAACAAAAACGGCAATTAGGAAATGTTTTGATTGCCAAAATGCCTTCAAAATTGCCTGGACAAGTGTATGCCTAATCTGAGATTGGCATCTGGGGAACTGTTTGTTGTAGTTGATGAACCCCAATTAGAGGCGGCGGCGGCCACAGGCACCTTCCCTTCTGGCAGCTAAAATAACTTCCCCTTTGTTTTGCTCCCCCCCCCCCCCAACTTTCAGCCAATATAATGAACTTTTTTGGCGCACCGCATTCGTATCGCAGCACTAGAAAGAATAGTACCTATAATAGACAAACACATTCATCTCCGGCGAATTTATAAACATATTATTAGGAAGAAATGAATTCTATAAAATCATTTTTATACAAATTTAAAGCCCAGATGCTTTTGGCCATAACAAACGCAAAGCAATCAATTTCCACTTAAAAGCCATTTTGTAGAGCTTCCACAGTTCTCTCCGATGAGTTCAAGATCCATTCCCTTTTTGTCAAGATATGACGCGCCAAATTCGACCCTCCCACTGTGCACTCAATTCCTCGTCGTCATCATCTCATCATCGTCACTGTGCCATCCCGTGTAGTTCTCTTTTGTCTCGAAAAATATTTTCTGTTTCTGAATGCCGCCTCTATTAGTGGCTTGTGGGTGCCATTTGGCTCTTCCGCCGACGGCGCTTTTACGCAACATCCCGTTCCGACCTTCCGTTCCGAGTCCCTCCCCGTTGCCCTCGACACAGTGTGTGTTGATAATAATCGGCGCCATTCTCTTGTGGCAAAAAGCGCAATTCCGGCCGTCGGGTGCGCGCCAATTTTCGAATTCCCCGAGCAGCTGCTAAATGTATGTGCCGTGATTTCAGTGAATGCGCCGCTGACAACCGGTGGCGGCGCTGTTTATCGCGCACCCGGCCAACCGCAGCTGCGCAAAGTTGCCATGGGCGACACCACCCAATTGAGCGGAGGGATTACCCAACTGGGGCACTTGCTTGGCGCCATCGGCCGATTCGCCCCGCCCAGCAGCAGCAGAGGAGAGAGGAATATGCCGCTGGGCCCACTGTTGTTGGGCGGCGGCATTTTGTGCACGCCCAAATGCCAATTTCCATGCGGCCCTTGGGGAGCCCAGCAGCAGCAGAACTAAAACTCACACAAATGAATGCTGGAATGAGTCCCCTAATTGCGGCGTCAAGATGCTCCCGCAAACAGCCTAGAGCCGACGCCACTTCGTTACCCAAATGCCGCGCACACAAAATGCGTTTGCTCCGGCAAAATCATTTTTTGGCTATTGGATTTTAAGCGAACTTTCGAAAATTGGCGTTTATTTTGGGCAATTGCTCGGGACGGGGCTACAAAAATTCTATTTTCTGCATTCGCCCTTCGTCCCAATTAGCCGTTTTACCTGTTCCAAATTCATCGATTCTGCTCCCAATCTCATTATTCATTCGTGTTCAATTCAAATCGTTCATGCTCAAGGACAAAGCACAACCCATCTTCGGGGGAGAGACAACTCTCGACCGAGACTCACTTTTAACTCTCGACCGAGAATGACTTTTCCATTGGAAAGCAATCACCTGAACTGAGACCAATTTTTTCTTTCTAGAAAAATGTGCATTCTTGACCGAGAATTGGCGTTTCTTTTGGTTATGCGAGCTAAAGCACTCTCTCCATTTGAGAGCGCCCACAATTTCAATTTCCTCATTTCTGTTCGAACACACGACTCCAAACCGATTGACATTCTTTTTTGTGAATCGCCCAAAACTTCCCTTTTCTTGGCAAAATGTTGTTTCTTGGTAATAACTGATTGAACGCATTCATGAACACATTCTTGGAATATTGCTGCGCAGGATATGGCATTTTTCGGGCTTTTTGTTAATAATATTTGTTTTTGCGAACATCAATTAGTTCGGGATTAGGTATCGCGTACTTTTCTGTTTTCTGGCCACAACATCGCACACATATTGAGCTCATTGCGGCGTCTTGTTTACGCTCATTTGTCATTTGGGGAAGAGGAGAGAGGGCCAGTCATGTGCGCCAGTTAGCAGTTTGTAGCCTCGTAGGTGTGTTTGCGTGCCAACTCTCAAGACGTCAAGACAAGGGATGTCAAAAAATTGGCAAAAAAATTGGACAGATTTCACGCATAAGTGCACAAGCTCTTCGTCTATCTACCAATGTGCCCCCTCCCCACCACATTTAGTACAATACATTTGGGTTTTTCTTTATTCCCGCGAGAACAATTATTGCGCGTCTATTCTTGTATGCCACTGGCGTTTATTTACTGTTTCTGGTGTTGTGTAATTAACGCATTGGATGTGGATCCCGACGCTTGGGCATTCTAGGAAGTGATGGGACTGTGAACTCAGACTGGGGCTGGGGAATAGTAATGACCTAATGACTACCTGGAATTGGAGGATGGGATAATTTATTTAAAAGGCCGGTGGCTGAATCTCTGAACACTATAAAACCTTTGAATCTCCCCATTCAGAATTCAATTTCCTTTTTAAAGTATGGGCTAGAAGAATAAAAATTAATGCCTGTGGTAGAGAGATAGGCCGTAGTAGATATAGGAATAATTTCCAATTCCACTCGTCTACTGGTCTGTGGTCTACTCCCCTGGGTCAAAGCCAATGTGAAGTAAAGACAGAGAAATTCCCCAACAAATGCCTTCTGGTGACAAGGAATAGAAAGAACTTGAAGAGAGATCCCAAAAGTGATTGGATAGATCAATGGAAGCTCTACAAAATGGCATTTGGAAGGGAATTGATTGGTTCAGTTTGGGCCGTGTTATGGCTAAAAAACTCAGTTCACATTTTTAGCTTAAGCCCTAACCGAGTTGGTTTGTCAAGTGCCCCCCTCGTAACCCAAATTAATAATACCTGTTCCGAATGTACCTGTCTTATCTTTAGTTCTAAGTCTCTATTTTGAAAGACCAATTTCAGAAGACCTTAAAGCTTCGTCTTCGATGAAAAAAATTTTCAAGATGGGCAACTGCAACACCAACGGAAACGACAAAAGGTGGGCGGGCAGAGATGGGCATGAATTGGAGAATCTAAAAAAGTGCATTTGCAGCCAGTCCGAGGTGAACAGCGAGATCCAGCGCCAAATTGAGGCGGACAAGCGCGCCAACGAAACAATAATCAAATTGCTGTTGCTCGGTAAGATCAGTTAAGGGAGCGTGAGAAACCGAAGTCATAAATCAATTATGTACATATGGCTTATGCATATTTGTGACTGCGACGACTTCCCTTTCTGGCATCAAGGCAAAATTCTTTTGCCGAAACAAAAGACAAAACAAGGTCACAGGTCATCAGTCATCAGGTCATCATCATCAGCAAAGAAATATCAAATATTTGCATTTGGCACAGCATCTCTGGCACTTTGTTTTGCTTCGAAATTCCCATATTCCCATTATGTTTGAAGCTTGTGCCGCACCCAAACTACGTCCATTTTATCTTGCGACAATGATATCAGTTGGTACTTGATAAGTTCGAACTTCGGAATTCCATTATCATATGAATGAAACGATATCACTTATATATCCAGATATCATGTTAAGATGATATCAGATATATCATTCGATGATTCAGATCCCCTATTATATATCATATCTTGTAACCGAATCTTAATTCCGTTTGTTCAGGCGCCGGCGAGAGTGGCAAGAGCACAGTGCTTAAGCAGATGAAGTGAGCGCTCATTCCTCTCTCACCACCGTCATTGATCAAATTTTGCGCAGAATTATCCACGACAACGGGTTCACCAACGACGACCTGCTGTCCAAGCGGAATCTGGTGTACGGGAACGCCATCCAGGCGATGTTCTTCATCCTCAGGTCGGTCCAAAGACGACAGGTGGACTTTGACGAATGATAACTTGGTCAAGGTTCAAGCCAAAAAATTGGATCAGGAGTCGTTTGAAGGCCAAAAGAGTGGGCTATCCAATGGTCTATTCAGCTTCTGGCTCAGTAAAGTTTAAACCATTACATATTGACAGCGGAATGCACAAGCTGAAGCTGCCGTTCTCGTCGCAAGCATGTCAGGAGCACTGTCGCCTGATACACGCCATCATGGCAAAGCACGCAGAGACGGAGCCGCTGCGCGAACACGTCTACCAGGCGCTGAAGGAGCTGTGGACCGACAAGGGAGTGCAGGTGGGCAGGAATATAGCAGACATTTGGCTGCTTGGGAGTATGTCCCCTGCTTCTCGAAATTCGCTGATTTTCACAAACATTACTATTTTTCGGCGTTGAACACGAATCTGACATCGGCTCTCAAAAATTCTGTACTGCTCGAACTCTATGCCTCAGCACCCAAAAAAAATCAGCCAATTCTGATAGGGAAGGACAGACTCCCAAGCGACAATACTTGGCCAACAAAGCACAGACTGTGACTAATCAATTGCCATTTTTGTAAGGCCGCGCTGGCGCGAAACGCCGAATTTTACGTGCCGGACTGTGCGCAACAGTGAGTTGATCCTGCCTGGGCTAGCGCTCGCCCTTTTGCGCATCTAATGTGTATTTTCGCCCGTTTCATAAATTCAATCGATTTCATCGCCGCCAAACAGTGGGTTTGGTGCATTTTGAATGCACTTTATGGCATTGTTTTTCACAACGTTTTTACTCATTCCACTAACATTTTTGCGCTCGAATCAGCTGAATTTTGTGCAATTGAAACACTCACTCTTCAGCTTTCTGGACGCGCTGGACCGGATTGCGGACCCGAACTACATTCCGACGACCCAGGTGAACCAAAGGGGGCAACTAACTGGAAGAACGAGGGATGGGTGGATGGTTCAGGACATTCTCTACTTGCGAGTCGCGACAATGGGTGTCATTGAGGTCACCTTCCAGATCAAGGTTTGCGCACAAATACTCAATATTCCCGGAAAATTGGATAAAGTGGACTCTGGAGACATCGTTAAACACAAATCTGGTCTTTTATCGATTTTCTGGCAGATCATGCCCATTTTAAGAAACTAATAAGGACAGATAATTCTTGTTCAAAGTGCAAGAGATCATTTGAAAATGTGGACTTTAACGGAATGAATAACCACCTAAGCCGCATTTGGGGGCCTAAACAATGCAGTGCGTTCAGGAGAAGACGTGGAGGGTTTTCGACGTGGGCGGACAGCGGTCGCAGGTGGGCAAGAACAGTAGAGCGCAGAAAGTAGAAAGAAGTGGGGCATTGGCTGGGTTGCAGAGGAAAAAGTGGATCCACTGCTTCGACGATGTGCGCGCCCTCATCTTCGTGACTGCGATGAGCGAGTTCGACCAGGTGCTGATGGAGGACGGCACCACGGTGGGGCATTCGGGGAGGCGGTCATTGCTCAATTTACGCCAAATGGACCTTTGAAATCTGATTGATCCCGTGAATTAATCCCAGTCCTAGGTTCAATTAGATCAGACTGTGGTAGACCAACAACAGATCAGTCATTGATTGAGAGGTTGAATTAAGACTTTAAGACATGTTGAGTCGAGTGGTCGACACACATACTAATATCGATTAATATTGAGACTGGATTTGACCGATTGAGAGTCAAGGGAGTCTTGAATCTTGATTCAAGCATTGTTGCTTGGGTTGTATGACCCAACAGTCAGATGCACCATTTGGCGGAAATTGAGCAATTGACTTGGCCATAGATATGCATCTGAATGGGGTTTTGAGTGCCATTTTCCCCCAGAATCGACTGCAAGAATCGTTGCAGCTGTTCAGACAGGTGTGCAACAACAAGTACTTCGTGGAGACATCGGTCAGTCTGTGATCCCACGCATAGTGCAGTTGAGGCATCCCATTAAAACCAATCCCATTCCCCATGGACGTTGGGGCGTCCAATTAAGACGTCTAAAAATTAAAAAACCCAATGGGGCGCCTAAACTGCAAAATCGCACACTCTAAGCATTGAATGCGCTCACAGATCATCCTGTTCCTGAACAAGAAGGACCTGTTCGCGGACAAAATGGACCAGGGCAGGTCACTGCGGATCG
>VAHH01000987.1:0-16528 GCA_013357305.1 Radopholus similis | reverse complement strand
AGAGGAAATGTACCAGTTCATCGTTTTCAAGGCGAACGACATCAAAGATCTGCTGGTTTGTGAGACGGCCAAGAGTGCCAATTCTCTATCGCACGGACTTCCATACGGTTTGTGTTTTAAATGGAAGCTGCCGTTCGCCTAATGCTCAGGTTCAGATCCCGCAATTGTGTCCATTTCCAAGAATCCTCCGCCAGAGCCGAAACTGCCCACCAAGTTGAACTTTAACGGACCTGGTATTCTTGTAATTCCACAATTGAACTATCCAGTCATCTCTAGCGCATATGCATGGAGCACAACGCCAGTTGACCCAGCCATTGCGCGAATTGCGCTCGAATCGCCCGTCGCTACGAGAAGACCACAATCAGGCGTTCTTCTTCCAACCGCCGCACCAACAGCAGCCGCATAACATCCATCAGCGCATGCCGCCTGCCCGCATCGAAAGTGTGCCACTGCCATTCGGAGACAATCGTTCACCGAAGCCGCGCATCAAATTCGACAGCGACTACGACTTTGAGGAGGCGAACAAGAAGTTCCTCGAGCAGATCATCCTCGACCTGGGCGAGAAGACGGAGAAGGTCAAGATCTCTCCAGATAAAGCGGTTGAGGCAGAGCAGGAGTCAGCAGCTGAGAAAGGCACGTTTCTTCAATAACTTGGGTTAAGCGATAACTCTTTCAGAGAGCGAAAAAACCATTGACACAACCTCCGAGGGAGAAGAGAAGTTAGCGCCGAAAGGAGTGGCGGCCGACGAAAATGTAACTGCTGCTGATGATGAACAACCGAATGGCGGGATCGAGAAGGGCGGGTCCAAAGACGAGAACACTGCTGACTCGAAGAAGGGAACTCAAGATGACGAGGAATCCGAGCAGATGTTCTACGACAAGAGTGCTTCATTTTTCGACAACATCTCCTGTGACGCGTCCGAGCGAGAGTCTGGGTCAGTGAATAAAATGCCTAGAACCCGGAATAAATATATTCCGTTGCATCAGATACAACATGCGCCCGGACTGGAAGCACATGCGACAGACCAACACGGTAATAATAATAACCGTTGTCTTGGATCCCCACCAAACTTTGTGTGCAGGAGACCTTCGGACAGGCCGCAGTGCGCTCACTCCTCCACCAGTACCAGCAGCAGCGTCGTGGGGCAATGGCAATGTTCGGCGGAGGAGGCCCCAACATGATGGGCGCTGTCGGTCCTGCTCGCTCCGGCGGTGGAGGCGGTCGCCCAAAGGCTGGAGGTTACCAACGCCCGCAACACCACCAGGTCGTCAGCTATCGTCGCCAGAATTGAGCCACTTGACAAAGAGGGAGTGTGGATGATATGACAAATGACACGATGACATAGAAACAGAGATAGATTGATCAGTTAATATTTGTTGTTATTTTCTCGAATTAAAAAGGAAGGGTTGAATCTCTTAGGCTTGATTGCAATTGTCCATTAGTATGCTTTATGTTGAAAAGTATCGCAATTCACGTACATTAACATCGACTGGTGGAGAGACAATCAATTTAAACCAAAGAACTTTCTCTTTTTGCTTCTCAATCCTCCCAATAAGTGTTGTCGTCGTCCTCCACGTCCTCCAACTCAATTCCCCTGCGCTCTTCTTCCTTGCGTTTGCGCTCCTCCTCTTTGCGTTTCTCCTTTTCCTTAAGCTTCTTCGCCTCCTCTTCCCTTCGCTTCTTTTCTTCCGCCTCAGCAATTTGCAGTCTCTTCTCAACGATTTGACGGCGCAAGTCCGCTTTGCGTTCCTGCAGATCAAAGTACTCGTTCTCGTACTTGTCCTTCAGGTCGTTGATGGCCGCAATCTCTGTACACCACTTCTGTATCAGCTGTTTGTGACGTTCCTCATCGAAGATGTTCGCCTCCACTGAAATTTGGATACTTGGAGTTGATTCATGATTGAGAAAAGAAAGATGTGACAAAACCTAAAGCGACCAGATTGTCTCCTCTGAGCGCATCAACGGCGCGCTCGAGTTCCTCAACACCTTGCTCTTGTTCCGCTTGCAAGGTCGCCAGGTGGTCAATATCGGCGTTGCCTGAATGGAATTGCTGCAACAAATTTGCATATCTTTGTTGGTTTACATTTAGTCAATGCGTCTTTGGCAACTTCCATGGACTGGACATCTGCATCGAGTATCGGCTGAAGAAGATCGAGACTGGAAATAAAATCAAATTATACTACTATAATTTTCATATAAACAAACCTGGAGCTAAGTTCCTTGACAAGATCTAAGATTGCTTTATCCATCGCGTGCAATTTCTAATCAGTGTAATCAATCAACTGTATTACTTAATGTACTTATTGTAGCGAAGAACAAATGTGAACTCTGAAACTGGAATAGATAATTACTAATTGATAATTACAGAAACTAGTGTTGTTTCGGGAGCGGATTTTTTCCAGAATTGGGAATGGGAACCATTGTTCATTCTTCATTGGTAAAACGTAACAGAATACAGAAACAGAGTCACAGATGGGAAATGGTAGCAGATTGACACTTGACAGAACAGAACGTAATATAAATATCATGGGTTATGGCATTATGCCTCCAAAAAAAAATTAATGATAGTAGAGGTACCTAGTATAATCATTAATCATTAATCAAAAAATCAAATTACCTAATCAGTAATCAGTAACGCGACCGGGAGCCCGGAACAACACTGGTAATCTGGTAATAAACGTAATATATATGTTACAGTTAGTTTAGGAAATCAGTTAGTTTGAGAACTAACTAGGTAATATAGGAAATTCCCAAATTCACTGGATCTGCCAGTTAGTTTGCGAACTAACTAGGTAATTTAGGAAATTCTCAAATTCACTGAACCCGATCAGTTAGTTTGCGAACTAACTAGGTAATTTAGGAAATTCACCTGGTCAGGGAGCGAGTGTGCAAAATAACTTTAATTTGAAAGATTTTTCGACAAAAAATTCAAGTTTGAACAATTTATCTTTATTTTAGGTGCAATACTTTAATTTTTCAAAATGGAAACTAAATTTAACGAGCGTCTTCATCAATTGAGTTCTCAAAAATCGCACAATGCGAGATCTATGAACCGCGAGTACTACAACGAGGTGTTGAACCGGCTCATCGAACTCCAGAACAACAATGTGAAGAAGTACAGTAAGGATTACAAATTGCTCAACCGATATGCCATCGCTGAGTACAACTTGGATGGGGAAAAATTCAGAAAGTTGGTGAAGAGCGGAACTCAGCTCCGTTTTGTTTGCGATGAGGTACTTTTAAAATATATTTTAAATATTGAAATAAGCGAATTTAAGGACCTTTTCGGCGTTATTAACAAATGCCACGCTGAGAGCGGGCACAATGGACGGGACAAGCTAATGGCCAAATTGAACGGACATTATGCGAACGTGACGCAAGAACAAGTCGCAACCTATTTGCAACTCTGTGAGACTTGTCAGATGAAAAAACTGCGTATGCGTAAGGGACTCGTTACGAAACCAATCTTATCGTCAAAAATGAATGAACGATGCCAGGTTACTTTAAAAAATTCGCACAGGGACGTTACAAAATGAGTTTAGGTTGATCTAATCGATTTCCAAAGCGAGCCAGACGGGTCATTCCATTATATCCTGACATACCAGGACCATTTCACAAAGATGGTCACACTGAGATCACTGCGGACCAAGCGAGCGGAAGAAGTGGCCGACATCCTGTTTGACATATTCTGCGACAGGGGAGCGCCGACTTTGCTTCATAGCGATAACGGTCGTGAATTTCAGAACAAAGTTTACACTTAAATTATTATAGGAATTCAAAATTTGAACAATTAAGGTAATAACGGAGCTGGTCGCGATGTGGCCCGGTTGTAAAACTGTGTCGGGGAAGCCCAGGCACTCCCAATCTCAAGGCTCAGTTGAGCGCCAGAATAGGGTTGTGCGCGAAAAACTAGCTTGTTGGAAAGCAGACACTGGGCGCGGCGACTGGTCAAAAGGGCTCCGCATTGTGCAGTGGCAGATAAATTCGGCGAAACAAGCAGGTCATTTTTACACAGAACTTGACAACATATTATAAAATTTAAAATTATCAGGGATCAGAGCAATTCCGTACGAAGTCACCTACGGGCAAAAGCCATTCATGGGCCTTGCACGTCTCAATTTGCCGGAAGAAATTGAACAACAAATTCAAAATGAAGAAGACTTAGAGGAGATGGGCGCTGAACTGCATTGGAAATACGACAACGATGCACCGGAACAGGACGAGAACGAAGATGTTGATGTCACGGGTGTGGACGAAGACGAATTGGAAGTGCAAGAGGAAGAAGTGGATCAATTTGTAAGGAATACTTTTTAATTAAAAGAATGATAATTAAATTGATCATTTAAGGAAGGATGTTCGTCGAAGTTCATCGACAGTTTGCGCGTAACAGTGGCCCAGAACATGAAGCAGCAGGCAGCGAGGATGTTAGGCAATTCGGCCAGGCGCTTTCCATCTGCAAACATCGGCGATACTGTGCTTGTTCCGATACCAGATGTGGATCGTGGAAGGGCGGAGTTCCCGAATGTTAAGGCGGTTGTTCTTCAGGTTTGACGTGAAATTTAAATGCAAAATTAAAATTGGATTTGAAGGCGAACGAGAATGCGACATATAAATTGGGCACGCTGAATGGAGTCCTAAAACAGCACTACACACGCAATCAATTCACTCCGTGCAAAGAAAAGTTTGTGGCTCTCGAGAATGTTCCGCCTAATGAGATCAGTCTCCGCGAGGCGGCCAACACATCGGCTATGGGCAGTGGCCAGGGTTTTCTTAAGTGCGGGTGCAAAAAGAAGTGCACATCCGGTTCGTGCAAGTGCTTCAAGAACAAGATGAAGTGCAACAGCAAATGTCACCCAAATATTCCCACGTGTGACAACAAAAATGAGTAATTTTTGTGCATCTGAAGACGGTGATATGAATTGCATTCGCCACAATTACACTTGTCATAATTTTCACTCTCTTTTACTGGTCGCCGCTTTACGTTTGCATTTCGATGCAAGTTGTTATTTTGCACTATCACCCACATACCTAAATCAATTTTTCACGAGTTATGAATTTATTTTGCCTAGATAAAAGATCAAAATGGTTAGAAGAGAAAAAGTTTAATGCTTGAATTATTTACCGAAAAATCTTGGCAACTCAATTGATGAAGACGCTCGTTAAATTTAGTTTCCATTTTGAAAAATTAAAGTATTGCACCTAAAATAAAGATAAATTGTTCAAACTTGAATTTTTTGTCGAAAAATCTTTCAAATTAAAGTTATTTTGCACACTCGCTCCCTGACCAGGTGAATTTCCTAAATTACCTAGTTAGTTCGCAAACTAACTGATCGGGTTCAGTGAATTTGAGAATTTCCTAAATTACCTAGTTAGTTCGCAAACTAACTAGCAGATCCAGTGAATTTGGGAATTTCCTATATTACCTAGTTAGTTCTCAAACTAACTGATTTCCTAAACTAACTGTAACATATACTTTACTAATAAATCTAATTCCAAATGTTTAATGATACATATTGCATTCACATTTATACTTTTATACCAGAACAATGCAGCAAAATTGGATGACTAGAACTTTGCGGCGGGAGCAGCAAGATGAAGTTCGGATAATCGGGAGGATCTTGCACAAATGCAATGAGATCAGAGAGTGGGAGACCAGAGATCAAGACCAACCAAGGAGAAATGATTATTGGCCAAAAAGAGAGGAGGAACAAAAAGAAGGGAGACAGTTGTTGGTTTCAGTTTTGTACTGCTCACATTGCTAAACACTCGGAAATCGGAAATTGGGATTGAATAAGCGCCACTGGTCATCATCATTTGTGGTCGTCATCGTCATGTTGATGCGCTCACAAATGCGCGATTGATGAGCTCGTGCACGAGCTCTGCCGCGAAGAGCGCACGCTGGTCCGATGCGTCATCATGCCGCGCGGCGACGACAACAGCGCCGCGTGGTTGCCCACCAGTGTGCTGGCGGACGCCGCGTTGTTCGAGTTGCTGCTGTTGGTGTTGTTGTTGGCGGTCGAGGTGTGGTGATGTTCCATCGTGACTAGGCAATTGCTGTTGCCGCCCAGTGTCAGCGAGGAAGCGCCCGCCGAAGTAATTGTGCGCCGTGGTTGCGCCGTCAGCATAAACTTGATGCGCTGAAAAGCAACTATTTAGACGGGAAGAGCTCCTTTATTTTACGAACAACAAGTAAAATGTTTGATGTTCAACTCCAACATTTTAGAGAAATGGCTTAATCAAAACCTGCGAGAATGTGCCTGGCGTTGTCAAGAACATGTAAATGGCGTAGGCGGGCACAGAGCAGCACGAGAGCAGCCTGAATATCCAGCCCACTATGACGGACCATTTCGGATACCTATAAATGGCTTGTGAATTTTGGTCTCTGCTTTTGGCATTTGCTCACTTGTAATTCGGCAATTCCATCGGCTGGAACGAGGTGGAGTAGAGGGCCAGCACAAAAATGATGCCAATGAACACAGGGCAGCAGGTCCAGCAGACGCGCCAATACAGGCCGGGATAGAAGCCGAGCATCAGGTGAATGTCCTACAAAAATGCAAAGATCAATGGAATTGGAATGTTCTAAATGCTGCTATGCGGTTGACGAGCAAAAAAGCTAAAACTAAGAGTTGGGTCGAAGAAAGGGAATCACTTTTTCTTCAAAATTTGGCTATAACTTGTTGGCTCATTGTTTGTTTTGCGTTTAATATTGATTTTTGCAAAAAATAAAAGGCATACTTCGCTGAACCGGCGGATGCCGTAAAACCAGCAGACGGCTATCTGAAACAGAAAAGTGGATCCACTGACCACACATTCCCACTGTATTACCATTTCGCACATCACGATGAACAGGACGGACAACGACACACCGTACTCGTCCAGAAATGGGATCACGTAGCTGCCACCCTTCAAATGCAAAGAAAAATCAATCGTTGTGGTCCCTTTGACCCCTACATAAGTGACTGTCGGCAGGGAGCCGATGTAGTAGCCGACGATCACGATGGCGACGAAGATTTCGCGCTTTCGCGCCAATAACCGCGGGTACTCGTCGCAGAAGCCTGTGATGAGCGCTTCGATGCCGCTGAACTGCAAAAGGAGGACATAAGATCGAACGGTTCTGATCTAATAAGAATCGATTGTTTGAGTTATGATCATCTAGTCAATAAAGTGATTGTCACGGTAAAAACAAGATCAGCCGGTCCTTGGATTTTCTCACAGTGCTGTCGATGCCGAGCGTGATCAGCATCAGGAAGAAGATGAGCGACCAAATGGACGAGTAGTTCATCGTGGCAATGGCCTGCGGGTACACGACGAAGATCAGCGACGAGTCCGCTTCGCCGACCACTTCGCTCACGGGTCGGTTGGTCAGCTCGCTCATGTAGCCCAGGGTGGAGAAGATCACGAAGCCGGAGAAGAAGGAGGTAAAGCAGTTGATCACCTGAAGTGGGAGGCTCTTTTGGTGCATTCGAAACTATTCGGAATTTCAAAATTCACTGGAATTGTGAAATACTTCCAAAACTAAATGTATTATTTGCTAACAATCTTTTGGGGAAATTGGACCAATTAATTTTGTTAACCAAAGACAGACTTACCGACGTCACCACTGCGTCTCTGCAAAGTACAAATACTGTTAATGAATGAAAATCAAATACATATTTTGGCTGATGACTTCAATTCGGCATTGAAATGTTTCCGCTACAGATATTGTTCCCCAAACCTGTAGCAGTTGTTGTTGAAGTCGTTGTAGCTGCTGAGCGCGAGCAGTACGCCGAAGCCGGGCCCGAGCGAGAAGAAGATTTGGGTGGCGGCGGCCGTCCACACGGTCGGCTCCCACAACTTGTCAAAGTCCGGCATCAGGTAGTAGTAAATGCCCTTGGACGCGCCTGGCAACGTCTGAAAAAACAAAATGTGGTTGCAATAAAAAATTTGTTAAAAACTAAAAAGTTGAGGTGTTATGTTGTTAAAATTGGTATTTGTTCTTTTATTGAGTTCGAGCAGTAAAATTGATGTAGGAGTCACAATAACAATATAATGACGGAAAAATGTCGAAAGACGCTTCTTGGAATTGTTTATTTACAATTACCGGTTGGTTCAGTTTTGACCAAATTACACAACATGTACAATATTTATGTTTGTCCCGCATGCCCAACTGCAACTGACCAGTCCGCGCACAAGCAGGATGGACAGCACGACGTATGGCGCTGTTGCGGTCACCCACACAATCTTGCCGGTGCTGCGAGGGCCCTTCCACAGCGCAAAGTAGACGATCAGGAACACCAGGAACAGACAGAACGCCATGGACGGCTTGACGCCGCCCAGGTCGTCCAGCCCGGTGGACTTTTCGCTCTCCAGCACCGAGAACAGGTAGAACTCCTGGGAGGGCGTGCGCAGCTCCTGGCCGCCCACCAGCTCCTCCGCGCTGGCGTTCAACGACTCGCGGCACTGCTTCGTGTTCCACGTGTTGTTGCAGCGCATCCACGGCACTTCCCACTGGAAGGGCGTTCAAAAACTCAAAAATGTTCATTGCTTATTTTAAATCGTCATGTTGTGCCTTATCAATTGGACTCTAAACTCTAAACCATCGGAATCTGATCAATTGTAAAATCTATTAGCGGCCTCACCAAGTTCAAGCTGTTCAACAATGGAACATTCAATTTAGGTAACTCAGATTTGGGAGCACGAAAAGCTGTACTTCTTAAATTGTAATTGTGCAAACCTATAGCACTTTCACTGTGTACAGCTTGAACTTGATGGAAGCCTTTGGCCTCAGAGAGAGCAAAGATAGGAACGCACCAACTTTGAAATGTGAGTGTTAAAATGGCTCTTACGCCGACTGAGCTGATGAAGAAGTAGACGGCGTGCGCGATCACTGCATTGTAGAAGCATGAGATGAACGTGCAGATGAAGCAGATGCCGTAGCCGATGCCCTTGAACATCGGACAGATCTTCTTCCAAATGCTCAGACAGCCGGAGCGGTGGAACTGGAACCCAGTTGAGCGCACTTCCTCCCATTCCCCCGTTCGCACCTGGCCCAGCACCAACTCCATGTAGAACATGGGCAGCCCTCCCACCAACAGCATCACAATGTACGGGATCAGGAATGCGCCTGGGCAAAACATGAATGAACGAACATCAGCAGAGGTGCAATTAGGTAATTTTCCGTTGTTTGCAGTAGTAGCAAGCATTACACTGTGGGTTGTTTGGTGCCCCAACAGGTCCCATTTTCCTCCTCCTCCATCCTCTTCTCTCTGTCTTCTTTTGTTTTCAATGGTTTCTGTTTGCTTCCATTTTTAAACACTGACCTCCGCCGTGCTTGTAGCACACCTGAGAGAGTGACATATGACATTTTGCATAGGCCACAGTGGGGGAGAGACGCACCGAGGGGAAGCGCCAGATGTTGCCCAGGTCCACCGCGTAGCCGATCACGGCCAGCAGGAACTCCAGTTTGCTGGCCCATTTCTCGCGGGCGAACGACGAGCGACGCCGACGCATCAGAGCCAGAGCGGCGTTGGCACTGCAAACGGAAAAAGGGCAGTGTTTTCTGACGGGATTCACGTTTCACACAATCATTTGATAGTGAAACTGATTTGCCTGGATGTGACGACATGATGATCATTTTTTAGTGGGAACCTGTGGGAAATGCTGAACCGGTGCTCGGACGGTGCCGCTGCGGCGTCCGGCACGCCGAGCAGCGTGTCCCCGCCGTTGAGGTGCGCCGCCGGTCTGTCCGCGTCCCGCTGCAGCGCCTCGTTGCAGAAGGAGGCGCGACGCAGTCCGCTCGACTTGGAGTGCGACTTGGGCAG
This sequence comes from Radopholus similis, assembly GCA_013357305.1. Classification (NCBI taxonomy): domain Eukaryota; kingdom Metazoa; phylum Nematoda; class Chromadorea; order Rhabditida; family Pratylenchidae; genus Radopholus; species Radopholus similis. The sequence continues at coordinate 6,727 of VAHH01000987.1, read as the reverse complement.
TTTGGGCAGCACTTCACGGGGAAAGAAGGGGCGGCCATCAGCGGGGCCAACCGAGTGCCCCACCAAAGGCAATCCCCGGCAGACATGACACCGAAAAGTGCCGAATGCTGTCACCAAAATTCAATGTTTCCCTTTTGCCGAGGATTGCCTTTGCCCGTTTTTGCGTTCTCTCTGTTTACGTGACGTGCGCTCACATTCCGTCGAGTGGCGCGGCTGGTCGCCATGCGCGGCTGCTGGTTCCGCGCCGCTCTGCTCCTCCTCCGTCTCGTCGTCGATCGCCATCAGCGGAAAGGCGCCGGACGCGCACAGCGCAAATTGGCCGCCGCGCCCCGTGGGCGTCAACTTGTCCTCCCTGGGGCCGCCGCCGCCGCCGCTGTTCAGTGCCATCGACGAGGCCAGCGAGTACTTGCGAAAGCCCCCGGCACAAGGTCTGTCTGCAGCGCAACAAATGTGTTCTAGTGGGTTCGGTTGGGGACTAAAATGGGCGTTTTCAGCAGAGCAAAAGGCGGGGAAATTATTCCTTCTCAAGTACAGTTTGAAAGTGTTGCGGTGCCCACACAGGTCAGAACAAACCAACAAACACTACTTGCTGATAATGACTTAATGACCCTCCCCCATTGTGGCCTTGTTTCAATCATTCATTGGTTTTTGAACAGTCCCACCTAAAATTGAGCTCATTTCGAGAATGGCAATCGAAAGCCGATTTTCGGGTGTCCATTCAATCGCTCGGAACTGTGTTCGATTTCTTCGGCATTGGGGCACTGGAAAGGATCGATTGGCGTCGGCCCAAGGGAGGGGCAGCTGTGGAAGGGGGAGAGAGGAGATGTTCCCTGTGGGCCTAAAAGGCCCAACCGGTGCAAAACGAAATGAGCGGAGGAAGGTGGGAAACTCTGAAGGGGGATTTGGTTGGCGCTGCCGCCTCTTACGCACAACGGCAAACGCGAGAATTTGACATTTGGCGGTGACGAGGGAGTTGCGGCAAAACCAGGTTTTAAAACTAATATCAAATCAATTAATTTTGCAAACTGGCCAAATCATTCGGCATTCCAAGCCATTTTGTGGTCAATCCTAGCTTAAATCCAGTGACTCCAAGATTCCGCTTTTAGCTTATCACTTCTGAATTTATGTGGCTCATCAAATTCCCTGGCAAACAAAAACATTCCGATGCAGCCCTCCAAATTGGGCTGTTCACTTGCGGACACAAAATTATGTAAAACTGCTAAAATTGCCCTTTGGAACTTGGACTTTCGCGCCCTCTTTGCGGTTGTGCTTTACCGGGCACTTCGTCGCTGGTGTCCACACTGTGCGCTTGCTCGGACGCGAATTTGCCGTGCGTGCGCCAGTCGCGGCGCCGCTCGCCGGCCCCTGGCGACGACTCCATGTGCATTGTCATCGCTCGCTTGGCGCGCCTTGCACCGCCGGAGGCCACCAGCGACAGGGCCAGTCCTCCGTTCGCGACTGCCGCCGCGTCTGCAAGCGAAAAGTGTTAACCACCAGATCCACCACACATTGTTTGCTCAGCGAGGGACCAGCGCCACAAGTTGTGCCGCCGATGGACTGAATTATTCAGTCCGCCTGAGCCCCCTCCAATTAGGATCAAATTGCGCTGTGCACCTCTGCTGCTGGTCGGGGAGATTGGCCTCCGAAAATTGGCCTAGACCGGCACTGAACACAATCTGTGGACATGGACATGGGCCCGGATAATGAATGGCTTGGGCGCCATCTCAGTTGCAACGGAAATTTGGGCGCATCTTCTCGTGCATAATCACCAAAAACAAATGCCCCAATTTCCGTGAGCGATGATGGACCTATAGGCGCCCGAATGAGAGCTTTGGAAATGCACAAGTGTTTGCTATGTTCTAACTTTGTCAATGAAAGTTCGGAACTAAAACCAAAAGCACATCCGTTTTTTGTTGTTCCGTGGTTGTGGCTCACCGGTTTGTGTTGGCGTGGATGCGGTGGAGCCGTAGCGCTGGGCCAGCTGGCCCGGCTCCCAGTACTCGCTGCGCCGGCGCACCGACGACCAGCGCAGCATTGGAGTGACGGGGATTGTTGGACTGGCTGTGATGGAACTGCCGGGTCTTTCTTTTTTATTGTTTCTTCGTTTGCCTTGTCTCTGAACAGATTTTGTGCCGAACTGAGATTGGGGAATGGAAACACAGAAAAGGGAATGTGAAACTGCGCGCGCAACAAATGAGTGTGGGAAAGGGGAGAAAGTGGGGCTGTGGCACCACCCGTTGTGCTGTTATGTGAGAACTGAAAATGCGCGGTTCCCCATCGATACTCAGAAAAACGTATCTATTATAATGTTCAAACATTGCTTTTGCGGTTTGGCTCATAAAATTGGAAAGATAAGGAGATGGAGCTGCACATTTGCGATGAAAATGGGCAGCACAAAGATCACAACGAATAAAGACAACAGTTCGATTCCGCACGACAGTTCAGCGCTGCGAGCAATAGGTTGACCAGTAAATGAAGTGAACTTTATGCCAGATTGGAGTATTCGAGGATGATACATCTTAAGCGCAGAGTCCAGATCCAGACAAAACGCTTCAAGTTACAAAAAGAATGGAGGCCGATGATGGCTTAATTAATGGGCAAAAGTCGGAGAAATCAAATTCGACTGGCGGAGGAGGCAACAGTTTTTCGACTCCGCTTCTTCTTCTTCTTTTTGGCCATGGTCGGGACGCGGGACGTTCCCTCCCGCGCATTATTTATGCGCGCCAAGAGGACTGGGAGCAATCGAAGAATTGGGCGACGACAAAAGCGCGAACAAAAGGCGCAAGGGTGCGAACGAGGCAAAAACGGGGCAAGTTCTTGGAGTTAAAAATTGCCAAAATGCCAAAAGAAGAATTGATTTGCCAAAAAAATGTAGCACTTGGGAAAGAGATGGGGAACTGGGGAAGAGTCTGGGAAGGAAGAGGAAGGGGTGAGGAAGAGACGAACATTTTCAGACTAGGAAGAAGAGGTGAAAGACAAAAGAGAAAAAGGCGATGAAGGAGAGGAAGAGACACAATCGTCTGTCTGATGAAACGTGAGAAAATATCCGCTTTTGTGCAAAGAGCAAGGGGACACCGGAATAAAATAGGAAGAGTGAATGAATGAGGGAGTTGGAGGAGAGAACAAAGGATGGGGATGGGGATGAAGAGAAAGGGAAGGGAGGAGGGAGGCGGGAGGCGGAAGACTGTCTGCCCCTGTGTGCCTTTGTTTTGCCCCAAAATTTCGGCGCATGCACTGTGCGCGTGGGGCTAATCGCGGCCCACGGCACACACGCACGCACCTTTTGTGCGCACCAAATGAGGCGAACCGCCGCCCAAAAGCAATTGGGCCGTGAAAATGGGGCGCGAAGAAGAAGAAGCCAATAAAGGCAGGCGCCAAGAGGGCGCGCCACCAATTTGGGCGGCAAATGGCGCCGTTTTGAAGGGCGCCACTGAGACTGAATTTGTTTTTGGCGAGCAAACGGCAGATTCGACACTTGAAGTGCACGAAGCGCCAATTGCCCCGCAGTGGGCACAACCGAGAGCACCACACCACATAAGATATAACTACGGTTCACCCAATGGTTTTTTGGTGGTGGGCCCATTTCTGTGCCAAATGAATTTGAGGGTCATAATTGCAAAAAAAAAGGGACGAACTAGAGTTCTCGGGAGCCTTGAACAGAGTTAAGGATTGGCCACAAAAATTTTATAAATTAGGTAAATAGAAATATAAAATATGTGAAAATGGGGCCATTTGGTCATTTGCAATCAACACAAATCCCGTCCAGCGGCCAAGCAACGAATAAGAATTTGTTCGACGACCATAATAGTTCTGTCTACACTTTACTGTTCCTTACTTATTATACTACAGTTAAATTTGTCTGTGCCATTCGGGACTATCGATCGTTTCGCGGCACCAATCAATTTGTCGCAACCAAGACTAGTAAATGCGTGTTCCGAAAACTGCAGTTTAGGATAAACAAGGCAAAGCCTCTCTCATCTTCATCTCTCTGCTACACTTTGTTTATTCTGGGCAGCACATGTTTGTGGCCTTTAGGAACAATCAAAACATCAGATGTCAAAATTGGCAATTTAATGCTTAAATATTTAAAGTAAATGCCACGAAGGTTCGACCATCTCCAAAAATTAATATCTCAATTCAATTTAAATTTTAGGAATGAAACAGCCCATATTCGCTCTTCTGATCTCTGCAATAAAAACGCATAGCTAATTTAATGTAATTGTCACCGTAATAACGTGAAACAAACGAAAACATGTTTGCCTTTCGCATGAATTGAATTTTCAGTCGCTTGTCTTTTAGCGTTGCAGCAACCTTCAATTAAATATTAAATTGCGTCGTCCTGTGGCTCGAGGGTCCTTAACAATTCATTATAAGTCTTCAACCCCCACTTTTGAGTTTTGATGCTGCCTTCAGTCAAAACTTAGTAAAAGTGTGTGCCCAGATCTCCATGTCCCGAGCACTACGTCAAACGTCTTTCATCATTCAAATTTTTCCTCCGTTAAGTCACAACACAAATTTTTATATTTCATCTGGCGAAGAAAATAAAACACATTTCTGCTCAATGGGCGCACTCAGGTTCGTCAATTCGCTGACCAGCCCGATGCTGATCGCCGCCGCACTGATGGAACTGTTCTCTCTTCTCTGTGCCGTTGTACCTGTTGGTTGTGCTGGCCATTCTGCGGAATGCCAAAATGCGGCGCGAGCCATTCTACATTCTGTTCGTTCTGCGCGCATTCACGGTTCGGTTGGAATCAATTCATGTGTCATTGGCCATTGGGCGTCCAGAAACAATTTGTTTGGACTTTGCAGCAATTTATCTACGTGGGCGACTCCTACGCGAAGTACCGCATCCCAGCACTGAATCTGCTGTACCCGCTGTATGCGGCAGCCCCCAACTGGGTGCTGGCCCTCCAGTTAGTCCAGTTCTTCGCTGTCCCTTACGCCACGCATGCGGAATTCTTGGCCACCGCAGCAATTTCGCTGAACCGGCTCACCGCTGTTGCATTCCCCTTTTGGCACAGGGAGGTCGAATTGAAATTCTTAAATGATTTATCCCTGCCAAACCTTAGTTCTGGAATAGTAAATTTCTGCTGTTCATCGTTGCGCTCACCTTTCTGCTCCCGTTGCCATTCACCGCCTCTTTCCTCGGCATCCAGATGACTCTTCAGTTGAGCGAAGCCAATTACGCCACCGCACCAGTGGACGCACCTTTGGTATGGGCCACAACTCAAAAGGGATGAGTTGGAAATGGGATTCTGTGGTGGGTAAAATGATTGAGCAGAACCGAGAATTTACTGCGAATTGAAGTTAGGCCAAGTTATGGCCATAAACGAAGGAAATCCCCCAAAAACAAAGGTAATGATGGCCTTTCGGCATTGTAGTATCCCCTGGTCACGTTCCAACACATGTTCTCCTCGATGGTCTTCTGCGCCATCGGAGTGTTGTTGAACCTGGCGACATTGGTCGCGTACAAAAAGCGTCCAACTCCATCGACATTCTCGTCGGACAACAACCAGAAGGGTCAACAGCGGACAGAGCTGAAACTGGCCGTCTACGCAATCGTCATGATCCTCAGCCAAGGACTGCTGGCTCTTTACAATGTGAAATCGCTCTGTGGCTATTATCCGGAAATGTCTATTTTTCTCAAACATAGATTGCGCTCTACTGGCTGTCATTGGTGCAGGCGTTCGACTGGATGGAGGCCTCATTCGTGTTCTTCCCGCCAATGCTGGACCTGTTCAGCGTCGCACTGCCCTCACTGATGTTGCTTTGGAGCAGCGCCCAGATGCGCAGCGCCATCGCACAAATGCTCACACGCAGCGGCGCCAAGAATCACAACTCTGGCGGCAACAATGTGCATCCGTTGAAGGCCGGAGTGAAAGTGACGCGAGTCCGAGTGGTCGCCAACGATTGTCTGGATGCTCCGAACAGAGGACGTGGACAAATCCGACCATTTGCAATCGACTAAATATCTTTACGCTTTTTTACAATATTCTTCCTTATTAAGCTTAGCTTAAGTTTAAGCCTATTTCTGGGCCTAAATTGTAGCCAAGGTGCGTTCTCTCTCTCCTTCTTCCCCCTCTATTCTTTGTTCCTTGCATGCTGTCTGTGTCTGTGTGCACTGTGCAGGGTTCGGTGCTTTGGTGGAGGAGGAATGGGGCATAGAGTATAGTCTATCTATAGTGCGAGCGCGCCACAGGTCAGCGTCCTCTCCAGCACAGGCCACTACTCCCTCCCTCCACATTCTCCACAGCGGCAGACCGACTCCATTCACCATTCACTCTTCCTTCATTCGACGAGCGCAAAATTGCGCAACAGCTGCAGCTGCGTCTCTTCAAATCAATTCATAAACATCTAAGATCTAAACTTTAAAATTGTAAATGTCTAAACCTTAAAATTGCAAACATCATTTTAAAATTTAAAATTGCAAAAATCTAAACTTCAAACTTGCAAACATCTAAACTTTAAAATTGTAAACATCACTTTAAAATTTGAAATGGCTAGAGTTTGACTCACGCCCCAAAAATTTTCCCATCAGACCCACCCTGATACGATCTCAAAATTACTTTACTGAGCCTAAAAATGGAAAAAAGTGCGACAAACCGGTATTCGCCTTGCGGATTTTAGTGCCAGCCGGTCTCGAACCACAGGGGGGACCCTTATGGGATTTCGGGTCAAAAATTTCAATTCGACAAATTATAGCTCATTCGACGCGTCTCGACGAGCT
>VAHH01000986.1:0-16531 GCA_013357305.1 Radopholus similis | reverse complement strand
CACAACAACGCAGAGCCAGGTGCGAGGGGACATTTGGTTTTGTTGTTGAGTATTTGGGGGTCTTCGGGGAAGGAATGGAATGCAATTGCAATTGCAGGAATCTGCTGTTAATGACCAAAGTCGAGCTTAAATACAGAGAAAGGCATTTGTTTTCTCATTCCCAAATGAGTACGAATGGAGCACTTGAGATATTAGAAATGGGATCCAACAAAGTGCAACAGGTACCTCAGAAACGGAACACTAATTGCGTTCATCACCAGGTCACCACTGATCACAATGAAACATTCATAACATTCAATTGCTCTATCTGTTTTCATTCTGGGTCACTTTTTGTTGTTCGATCCCAATTGCAATCATGCACTCACTCTGTGCGTACTGATTTGAGAATTAAAACATCATTGTCTCCCTTATCTCTGTTTAGCCTCTATGCTTCTAGTGTAAATTTCATTTAAAACTATTAAACTTGCAGTGTCTGATATTCAAATGTACAGCAAAATGATGCCCCACACATTTATGCGAATGCCCAGCCAATCAATCCTCCCCACAATTGTCTGAAAGTCTGAATGAAGAAAAAGTATGGACTTCGAAGAATTAGTTCCTTCTTCTTCTGTCGCTTATTGTGCCTGGCAGGCGCGTTGCAGTTCGGCGATCTGGCCCATGATCTGCTGTCCGTGGGCGGCACAGGCGATCTTGGCGCGGATCAGCTGCCGGATGCTGGTGCCGTTGGGGGCTGCGGATGCGTCGGATGCGCCGCCTCCGTTCAGCCTAGCGCAGACGGCCTCCACGGTGGCGTCGGAGATCTGGGCCCCCTGCTGGGCGCCCTTGGCCGCCAGTCCCTCCTGAACGGCCGCACAGCAGGCGGAGATGTTGGCCGAGGGCTGGGCGCAGTGGGCCTCGAACTGCTGCTGGTGGCGCTCCAGAACGGGTTTCACCACGGCCACTTGGAGAGGGGAAACGGGACCAATTAATTGTTGGTCGGTCGGAGCATCCTCTGGACCACCCCAGTACCGTTCACTCCCAGCACGGCGCAGGCAACTGCGCCAATCACGAAGGCGAAGAGCACAACGGACTGCATTTTCAGTGATGGGTTTGAAGATGTTTAAAGCTGGTTTGGCATTAAAACAGATTCTCAGTCACTTTTAACCCTCTTTTTGGTCAATTTTGTGCTCGATTGATCAAAATCGAACATTTTATGCAAATATCACAATTCGGGGCTCTGAGTCAGAATGGACGCGGTTTCCCTCCCATTGTTTGACCAACGGTCCCAAATCCAAACACAAACCATCACCAAGTATGATGACATTTTCAAAGGGAAATCAAACGAATCCATCAGAACATATCCTCGTCCATTCAAAGTCCAAACATTGCTAGCTAATAAATTTAACTACGAAACTAATTTGAACAACACAAAAAGGAATTCGACTGGAACTAAAACATCTGATATGGAGGGCCACTGTTGCCTTTGGAACACGAGTTCTTCGATTCGGAGCAGTGCGGCATCTAACGTCAGCTGTTGTCAAAATGAATGTTTATGGGAATGATTTGGAATTGGATTGGCCCACTGAAAGAAGGCGAAGGGAAGGTGGTCGAGTTGGTCGTGCGGACCGGTCGCTTCAACTCTGGTCGGTGCGTGTCCGTTGAGTTTGATGTAGTTGGCCCGTCAATATGAGCATTTTTTCGATTGATATTTGGCTTAAAAATGACTTTGTCACGAGACATGACGAAATTAGGATTAATAATTTACTCTTATCGGCAAAATCCAGCATCCATCATCCATTCGATTCACCATTTGAGATATTCAATTGATTTATTTCGACCACATCTTTACTTTTTTACATTCCTTTTTTCATTTGAATTAGATTGGATTTTGCTGTAAACAATGATCCGTTTCGGCAGAGGAGGCTTTGGCTTGCGCTTGTTCCCAGCCATCAGAGGTGAGACCAATGCAAGAGGGTTAAAATGGCGGTCAAATTGGGTCTCAAATAATCGGATGGGACCTCAATTTCAGACCAAATTATCCACAAAAAGAGTCCAATTGGTTCATGTTGATGACTCTTAATACTTTGATTAGGCATCACAACCCTTTTAATTTGCAGATCCGGTGCTGGATCCGAACGTGGATTTTACCGGCCACCTTGGCGGATTCGATTGGTTCGTTTGAATAATTTTGGGCGCAACCCCTTCCCTTTTGTCGATTAAAATCCGAAGATTCAATAAAAATGGGCTTCACCAGTTCATCACGTCAAACAACAAAGGCGACTGAATTTTGGTGGGAAATATCCTGATCGCTTGTCAGTCCTCAACGAGTCCCATTCAACTTCTTCTTGCCAAAATGGACTTGTGCTGGCGGATTCTGCGGCCGAAGTATCAGTCCGTTCCATTCGCGACCCATAAATTGGCCAATTTGTGGCCAAATGTCTAAAAAATGGGGGGTTATTCTGGCATTTTTTTTCAAAAATTTACTCTGTTTTGGCCAGTTAGAAGCCTTCATATTCTTCTTCTTCGCCTTCTGTTCATCGTCATCGTTCCCAATGCCATAGAAGCTGAAGCCCTTCCAGTTCGAGGCCTGGCCTTCATCATCGTCATATTTGTCGCGGCTCTTCATCCCAACAGCCGCCTCTCTGAAGGTCCGTTCACTCGGGTCCATGTGGACGAACGGACTGTAGCCGTTGTGGCTCTCGTCGTCGTCGTAGTTGGGCAAGAGGCCAGAGGCAATCAAAACAATGGACAGCAGAAGCAGACACAGGAGCGGGAAGAAATGCTTCGCCATTTCCCCTTTTCAAAAATGAATAGGTAATGTGAGTGGAAAAAGCAGCGAGATTAAGTGATTATAAAGCGCCACCGTGCCCCAGATCTCGCTAAAACTTGCCCCAAATTTGGTCTAGGCTTGCCCCAAATCAATGCTTTGTTTGCCCACACATTGGGAAAGAAAGAGTGCACGCACTAGTAGTAAATTTGGTTGATTTCGCAAAAAAGTCCTCCCCAAAATATACTTATTATTGCATGAGCTAGTCCATTATTTGCGTCTGAGCATGAACCGGTTTGACAAATCGATTTGTGGCGCCAAATTTGCGTCAACACAACCGACCAATTGACACCGCAAACTTTTTGTTTTCCTCCCATTTCCTTGGAAATGGGGACTTCACCGCATCTCTTCTCATCAAGGGCAGCCCTTCTTCTCAGTGTGCTCTGGGCGCTGTTCGCATCAAAGGTCGGTGTCAAATCCAATTGTACTCTTGGATTCCGAATGTGCCCTCATTTTGGGTGCATTTTTACCCCTCATCCTTTTTCCATTCCATCCACAGGTCACCCCATTCGTGTGGCTGAACCCGCAGGAGCTGATTGAGAAGATGGCGGAGGAGGAGGACAACCTGAAGGCGCTGCTCAACTCGGGCAACCAACGCATTGCCGATTGGGCGCTCACCCAACTGCACGCACTCTTCCCAATGTAAATACACATAGTAATTCAATCGATTATTTATCAAATTTGTTTGAATTCTATTGCACAATAACAGATCTTTTTTGAAAATGTTTAGTTTTTCTAAGTTTAGGCGTTTTAAATTTTTTTGTTCCATCCCCAAATTATGGGTCTTCCAATTTTATGTACATATTATACCGATTTGTTTTAGTACTATAGTTTTCAGGCACCGATTTTTGGTGATCGTCATGGAACCGTCCGTCTCGAATGGGTTCGGGCACCCGTTGGAGGCCCAATTCTTCAGCATCAAGGGCCGCAAAGCGGTGGCTCTGCTCTACAATTGGGCGGAGGGCGACTATTCCGGCGAAAGGGAGTGCCAAATGAACCTGACCCAGTTCTTCCAAGGGCACGCCAAATACATTTATTTATTTAATATTATTCATTTATTTATGCATTTCCCCCAATTCAGGTGCCAGCCGCGCAGGGACGAGCTGATCGATTATTTGCTGTTCGCGTGTTCCCCTGACGCGGGCGCCTCACTGCGGCTGCTGATCGGCGGCCAGGAGGAGCCGGGCATTGCGCACTCCATTCCCAGTTATGCGCTCAAGTGGGAGAAGGTGGGCTGCGAGGAGACCCAGCAGAACGGCCGCAAAGTGGCGCAGAAGTGGCACGTGATCGCGACACTGGAGCAGAAATAGTAGGCGCAAAAATTGGAAAATTCGCAAATGCACTAAACAAGTTCAAAAAACGAGATTCATTCATTTTTAGTTCATTTTTCAAAATTTGATCCAAATCTGTTGGGGTAATACTCTGTGCCCTTAGCCCAAATTGCAATCAAAATTTCATTTCATGAGCACAACTTAATAGGCTTTAATTCCAATTCCAATTGCATAGCGACACGGCACTGCTTCGGACTGTGCGCACGGGAAACAACTGCTCCAGGTCTGCTGAATAGTGCATTTTGTTTGCCCATCATCGCCCCCTAATCAACCCCGGAGAGAGTATAACTATTTAGTTTAGCCTGGACCTTGGTCTCCAACCGCACAGTGCTCAACGGGCCAACAATGTGTTGCTCCCTGCCGTGCTACTCGGCGTCATTTTGGTGCTTCTGGCTGCACTGCTTTTGTGAATGGGAATCGAAATAATTCTGAAATTACACAATTCCTATTAAAAAATTGTCTTATTTGATGTGTTCGTTCACATTTCGCATTCAGCACTCTGTCTGTGGTGTGCCAAGCGGCTCGAACGTCCACCCGCGGGGGCGCTGTCCGTGGGGCCTCGTTCTTTATGCAAATACAAGGCGAGGTTTGGGGGCACTTTGTTCCACTGTTCTTCAACAGCAGTCTATTTTCAGCGCACTGTTTCCTCTTTTCTCGGCCAGAAACTGAGCTCAACTGCACCCAGATCGACGTGGAACGGCTGATCTACACAGGTTTGAGGAATCTAGGGGGCCATTGATCTGGACTGATCCAGTTTTTCTGTTCGATAAATTGTTGATCGACATTGATCAAGACCCCAAGATTCAAGACGCTCAAAAGTAATAGTTTTGTCTAAAAAAGTGGCTCTAGACTCTAGACGTCTAAAACATGCTTGACTAGTTTCGAAATATTGATCGTTCTGATCACTGATCAATGCTCTGACCACCAGCTGATTGGTCAGATCACACTCTGTTTCGAATATCCCTCTGAAACTCTCACAGTCGGAATTACTTTGTTTGTGCATAGGCCCCAATTCGCGTGTCTATTTCGGCCGTTTCCGTGCGGACGAGACCCGGTTCCGGAAGGTGGCGATCAAAGTGCCCTCGGTGGATGCCTTCAAAATGCACGGCATCGAGCAGGAGATCGCGATCAACGCGCGTCTGAAGCACGAGCGCATCGTGGAGTACGTGGGCTTCTACCGGGACGCGTTCGACGACATCCGCATCGTGAACGAGTTCATGGACGGCGGAGACCTGCACTCGTTCGTGAGCAACTTCAAAAATGTGCGCGCACAAATTGGAACGGAATCCGATTGGGAATTGAGTGATCAAATTTTTAGCCCCTCACAGTGGGACTGGTGTTCAACTTTGTCGGCCAGATCGCCGAGGGAATGCAATACCTGATCCGCAGACAGATCATCCACCGGGATCTGGCCGCCCGCAACTGCATGTGGGTTTGGAGTTTTTTGGACAGCAGACACACCACTCGGAACCCAGATACTAATTTCCCAACTGGCGTCCAATTCCAATCAAATTAATAGCACCCACTTAAACGGAAAAGTGTCATTCGGGATTCGCGCACGATACAATCAATACACATTATTCCCGTTCCCCTGTATAGGCTGAACGCGGACTGCACCCAGGTGAAGATCGCCGACTTCGGCCTCAGCCGCCAGTTCGCCGCTGCAGACAACACCTACTCGTGCTCCAACCCGGTGCGACTTCCGCTGCGCTGGATCGCCATCGAGTGCTTCGACGACAGCACAATGGACATTTTGCGCAATTGTAAGGTAAAAGGGGCACAAAACATTGCGCTTTGGCACCAACATTGCTTCGCCAGTTCTCCGAGAAGACGGACGTCTGGTCGTTCGGCGTAGTCACCTGGGAGTGCTTTGCGCGCGGCGGACTGCCCTATGGCGACGAAAAGACCGACGACTTCCGAGAGGTGCTCCAGCGGCTGAAGGCCGATGAGCACTGCCGCCTGGCGAAGCCCCGCAAGTGCCCGCCACTGCTCTAGTCAGAATCAGAACCATTGATCACGTGAATCAATGAATCAAACACCCACTTCCAGTGACCAGCTGCTGTTGAAGTGCTGGACCGGGAGACCGGAGCGGAGACCGGACTTCACGCAGGTGCGGCACATTCTGAGGGAACTCTTCGACAACATCATGGGCGCCGACCCCGATGTGTTGGCGGAGAAGATTTAGCCTACCAAATGCCTTGTTTTTGCAAAATCATTGCGGAATAGGATTCCTTGCTTTTGGAAAAAATATTTTGTGAGGCCAAAAAAGTCTCCGTTTATGCCTGCCCAGGCGGACACTGAGTAACCACCGAATGGAAGGAACAACACTAAGCCGTCACTTTTGCAGTCTTTTCTTTGCTGTCAGAAGAATTTATTCAACACAACAAGATATACCCAACATAACATATTATTTTGGTGAGTTTTGCGGTGTGACCAATTCGTCGGTGTGGAGAACTTGCTGCAGCTGGCCCGGCTGGGGAGGCTGCACCGGCTGGAAGACTGGCTGCAGCTGGCCCGGCAGACGCTAAGCAGTTGCCCATCGGCCGAACTGTGGCGGCTTAAAATCTTTGAATTTGAAAAGCATGCTTTTGCATGAGTTGTATCTTCGAGTGTCTGATTTTTTAAGCAAATTGGGAAGTAAATTCCTTTTTAATTTGAAACGTTTGACCAGGACACTCGAAGGTAAACTCAACATTGGTGGAATAGTGGCCACTGGCCATCTCAACACAGACTTTTGCAGATTTTACAACTTGATTATTATTATTAGGGACTGAAAATGGCAAAAACCGCGTTGAACCAGTACAAATTTTTGTTCATTTTTGAATTAGGTATTAACAATAATGGGAATGCCATTAGCTCAAGGCAAATTGGACAAGGTACATAATCGAAATTGGACAAGGTACAACATAGTCGAATTTAGCAAAAATGGATTCTGATTTTGAGTGTTTGGGCTTTTTGATTTCCAATTAATACCTATTACCAATTAACAATTACCGACTTTGGATTATAGTTTATGTACATAAGAATCAAGGCTTACAAAGATATTTTTGACGAAACAAAACTGAGATTTTAGAAACATCCATTACTGCGAGAATTAGTGCATTTTTAGCGTCGTGCTATGTCAATTGCTCAAAAGCCGCCATAATGTAGGCTTAGACACTAGGCTTAGGCTAAACTAAGATCGCCTGGGCCAAAAATTATGGCCGTTTTTGAGGAATTGCCCATTATTATGGAGAGTTTGAGGAATTGACGTTAGCACTTTTTTATCGTCGCCAATCTCAGCAATACATATTATAAAGAGGGACAAGAATTAAGGGAGCATGCTTACGAATAAATGCCGAGTTCAAATTAGAGAGCCGGGGCCGAGATCTAGTCGTGGCCCCGGGTCCCGAGTCCGAACTCTAGTTCAAACTTTAAATCATCTTTTATAATTGTTAGCTAGTGAGGGCGGGCCAATCTAATACAAAACTACTGAGTGCAAATTTTCAAATTAGGGGGCCAAAAAATGGGTGGTAGTGTTCAGGCAGCCGGTGCATTGTAGTAGTTGTTTTCTAGCATCTACAACGAAAAAGCTTGGTCATTTTTCTCACATCTCCATGCACCAGCCCAATTTTGTGTTGCAAATTCTACCTGCTGAGCTGCAGCCATTTGTGCGCGGAGGTCGTTGAGCGCCTGTCGCAATGCCACGTTTTCCTGGTTCGCCGAGTTCGCCCGTTGGTTCGCCGAGTTGAGCGCTTGTCGCAACGCCGCGTTGTCCTGTCGCAACTCCGCGTTGTCGTCTCGCAGCCCTTGCACTAGTTCAGCGTGCTCTCGCTTCTTTTTCTTAAAAAGGAGGATGTCGCTTTTCGTGTTAAAGGCAAAGTCTACTTCGCGACTGCGCTTGTACACAGCCGGATCCCTCTTCCGTTTCGGCGTCTCCTTTTTGTGCTCCCCCTCCGGCTCGTCCTTCTCCCCCAGCTCGTTGTCCTCGTCCTCTTCCGCAAGCAGCTTCTTCTTCAGGTCGCTGCGCAGACCTCCTCTCCCACGTCGTCCGCCTCCCCCTCGTCTTCCACCGCTGCCTCCTGCAGTAGCTAGCATTTGTGTCTAGAAAGAATAAAATTAGTACTAGAGAATTTGATTGAATTCTATAATAAAAGTTTAAATTTGAAAATAAATATTTTTCTGCACAAGAAAAGTGAGTAGCGGTCAGAGGACGGCCGCAGGCCGGTGCATTGGAAATGAGAGTTAAGTGAGGAGAACAGGCAGGACACAGCCTTTTATTCCGGCAGTGGTTGTGCAACCACCTCTTTGCTTTCCCCTCTCTCAACTTCGGGTGGCGCAACCACAAGCATCGAACACAACGGGAGGAGGACTCGAAGAATACCTAGCGCAACCAAATCAATTCAATGAGTGGTGTGCCGTCTGAGGCCAGAGGGAGAGAGCAGCACCTAGGCATAATGTACATAGAACATAGTTCTCGTCTTGGTCACTCGATGGTCGGATTGTGTTCACTCTTGGCATTTATTCTTTATTCACAAAAACAAATTTAACGAATCCCGACAATCAAAGTATGTATGTCAATAGAGTCCGCCGGCTTTCAGCTGCGATTTGATAATCTCCTCAATCACCGCGTCGAGGATCAGCTGGATCTGGAAGTGGAAAAGGGGGGGGGGGGGTTAACAAATCATTTTTTGTTTTTTTGCCTGATTCGTGTCCGTGGCACACGTGTGGTGCGTGTAGATGGCCTTCTCCGGATTGGCCCGCAGCCGTTCGAACCGCTGCTCAATGTACTTGATCTGGTCCTCGTACGTGTCGCGGCCTTGAATTCAAACTCGCATTAAAATTAGTCCACCATCCAGTCTGTCATTCTCCAAATGGTCCAAAATGGATATTTGATGAGTCATAATTTGTGATCGGACTGATTTGCATATTTGATATCCTATTCTGACCTATTGGATCAAACTAATATTGAGCCTAATGTGGTTCGATTAATGTTTGTGATCAAATGTGAGATTTGCCAAATCCAATCTCGATCTCCAAATTTCTTTAGCAAAAATTCCAAATATAAACCGCCGATGCCAACCTCTGTAGCTGCTGAAACACTGTTTGATCGACACTCGCTTGATCTTCTCCTCGAAGAGGTCCTTTTTGTTCAGGAACAGGATCATCGACTGAAATACCAATTCGAAGTTGGGGATGAGCCCCTGATTGATTTGGTCTTTCTCACCGTGTTATTGAACCATTTCGAGTTGCAAATGGACTTGAACAGTCGCATCGTTTCCACCAATCGGTTCTGAAAGACAATTATGCCAAACACGAGAATCTAGCCAAAATCAATGATTGAGCAAAGCGACCAGTTTGCCAATCAAATATTTGCGCCAACTCACTGTTGCTGCGTCCTCGGAGAGTTTTTGGTCGAACTCGTTGACGGCCGCGATGTAGATGATGGAGTCCACGCCGTCAAAGCAGTGAATCCACTTTTTGCGCTCCGATCGCTGTCCGCCCACGTCAAACACGCGGAAATTGACCGCCTTCATCTTGAACTTGACCTGCACAGAAAGCAATCGGTCAAACAAGAAAATCCCGTCTGGACCTGCCTCAACGATGCCTGTGGTCTTGATCTTGGTGTGGAGCATGTCCTGCTCTGTGGGCACGAAGTCCTCTCTGGAGGTCCGGTCGATGGCGTCCAGGAAACTGAATGCCGAATCTTTAGTGAATAGTGATTGGATGTGAAACAGAATCTGACGAGCCAAATGCCAATTTGAGTCAGGACCACAGTCCAATTGAACTGGAACTACTTTTTACTTTTTGTTCAGACAAACACGAACAGATTAGAGGCATAAGGCAGCTCAGGATCGATTTGTATCCAATTTCGTTGTGTGACCAAGATGGAGCTATTACATATGTCAGATCGAAATTGTTCATCTTATTGGGTTGGACCGAGTTTGTCTGACCAGATCGGGGGAACACTGCACCAATTCACTCACTATTCGCAGTTGTCGCTCAGTTGGAACTCGTGGCCTCGCGGGAACACCTTCTCCCGGAGATTCTTGTCGGCCCACAGTGCCTTGATGGCACCGACCACTTCCCTGCTCAAAGGCCCGTAATCCCTGTTTTCCTCCAGCACCTTGAACATTGTGCCGGCGGCCGACTGAAAGCGAATGCGCATTTCTGGGGACTGCCAAATGGGCAAAAACCTCGAGTTCCGGGTTTTTGAGCGGAATGCCCAATTTGTTCATCCCGTGCAGCAGAGCGACCATGGCCATCACTGTGGGAATGTGTGTACACACTTTTGACATTATTTCGCTGGGAATGAGGGTGAGTATTGCGACTTTCATGTCATCCCATGTGTTCCATTGTCACGTTTTCAAATCTTTCAACGCCCATTACTCAATTGACCAGAAACGACGAAACAATGGGCCACCTGTGTTGCTGTAGATGATCGCCTTCGTGCGCACTTTTTCCTCTTCCGTGAAGCCGTTGGCGTGAAGAATGCTGAAACGCCATTGCCATCAAAGCCCACCCCTGTCCCGATTCCAACCGCATCTGCTTCAGAACGGTGCTTTTGCCGCACTCGCCGGTGCCTTGAATGAATTTGGTGAACACCCGAAAGGGGACCGGTCCAACAGGGGTACCGAGCAAGAGCAATTTGATGACGCTCTCCTGCATCTGGCGCTCCTGCATCAGCTCCAGATCGATCTGGCGCGCCTTTGCCCGCTGCACCACGTCCACCACCTCGTGGCTGGGACAACTGCCCATTGTGTGGGGATCCGAAACAGCACTTTTCTGGGACAAAAAGCGAAGTTTTGACGAAAAGGGAGTGGCCGGCTTATTGGAAAATGTCGTCGACTAGCAGCGAAAACACACATTTAGCGGCACAAAAGAACTGCTAAATTGGGACAGTGACGCAAACAAGCAAATTAGAGACACATCAATTAGTGCCCTGGTAAAGAAATTCAAATTTCTTGCACAATTAGGGGCAATTATTTTGCGTTTAAACATCTGCCGGATTTTCGCATTCGGTCACCAGCAAACAGCCCCCATATATACGTGTTTGTGTGCGGGGCTAATTTGCCCCCCGGGAGTGGGCGATTCCCTCCCCTGGCGCCGTTTTTAGGCGCTGTTTACCGAAATGACCTTTTTCAAATCCGGAAGAAATTTTGCACGCCAATTCTGTCCTACTGGGGGAGGACCACACAGCTGGGCGGCCGTCCAGTATTAAAATTACATGGAACCCGGCCGTCGAGGGCAAAGCGACGGGCCATATGGGAACGCCGGGCTCTGTGTCCTATAATTGGGCTCTCTGAACACCCGCGTCTGGGGAAGTGGGGAACCACACTGCTTCAGGTTCCAGTACTGAAGTGGTTCCGGGTACTTGTTGAGACCCACGGGATTCTAAATCTGAACACAATTGGAACCAGAATCCATGCAATTGGAATTGAAGGGCCTTGAAATTGACATCGAGAGCTCGCAAGAACCTGTGTTGGACAACCAACTGGAATCGGCACATTCACGATTCACTCCACAACATTCAGATCCGCCGCTACAGTGCTGAATGGAGATCTACTTTGTGCGCCCAGACTACTGGGCGACGCTGTACAACTGTACGGGCATCGACGTGGACTCGATTCCGCTGGAGCGACGCCAGTTCGTCAAGTCGGCGATGGTCACCTTCGCGCTCTGCGTGGTCTACTACGTGTGTTCAGTAGTTCGAGTGTCTTCTAGTCCCGTCCCTCCCCGTTCAGATCCTGTACATCCCGTGCATGATCTCCATCTGGAGGCAGATCCCCAACAACGAGTGCTACAAACTGCTCTTCTACATCGGCGTCACCGACATGTCCGTGCTGATCGTGCTCGGCTTCATGCAGCCCTACTACGGCATCGTGGGCAGCGCGTTCTGCTCCAGCCCCGTCTTTTTCTACGTCCTCGGCACCATAACCACATGTGGGCCTTTTGACAACTCATTCAGTTTTGGATCTGGTAGTAGTCCCTTGTCCAACATTCGCTGGCGTATTCAAGACATGATTTGCCTCAACTGGACGTGTTTTTGCAGGTCTCTGGTGCGCAGAGGGCACCTCCGACCTGATTCTGGCGTTCAACCGGTGTCTGGCCACAGTCACCCCCAAAGGGCACAAGCTCCTCTTCAAGGGCCACAAGATGCACGTCTGGCTGCTGCTCTGCTCGGCGTACGCGGTCTACGGACTGCTGTTTGAGAAGCCGCTGCTGTACGCGCCCACAGTGTTCGCGTGGAGCTACAACCCGCTGGAGGGCTACCAACTGGACACAGACTACATCGTGAGAGTCCTGTCCTGTCCTCGAAACTCTCGATTTCCGACTTCCAGTACGGAAACACCGTCAACGACATCATCGAGACCACCGTGGCCCTGGGGTCGCCGGCCATCTATCTGGTGTTCGGCGTCGTGATGTGGGTCAAGAAGAGGGCGCTCGGTAGCGCCAAACTCTCGCTTTCGCCCGCCGAAAGATCTGTGAGCATCAATGGGGGGCCGGTCAAGTGCCGCCGTTTCCATTCCAGACATTCCTTCAAGTGTTTCTGATCTCGATGCTGAACTGCTCGATGTGCACGTTCGCCCTGCTGTTCCACCGCTACCCGGAACTGACCACCGAGTGGATGGTCCTGATCGCCCAATTCTCATGGCCAGAAGGGGCCCCCATTTGGGACCACCACTGAAAAGCTCGTTTCCCAATTTCAGGTTCCACATCCACGGTAAGACTGCATCATAAAAAACACTCATTTAGGTGGACCAAAATCATTTTTTGGCCCAAAGGAAATTAATTTTTGTGTCACCACAATGGCTCTTTGGCCCCTGCGTCAGGATTTCCGCCGGTCATCTATTTGGCGCTGAACAAGACCATTCGCTCGGACTGCCGCAAATTGTTCTTCAGACTGATCGGCCGTCCCGACCCGAGTGTGAGCACTGCGCAGTCCGTGTGCACCGCTCTTCCGAAATCCGAAAACGGTGGCGCACCACAGACCGAGGACCGACCGGATTTGGAGTGAAGGGAATCTGAGTCTGATTTTGGCCTATGCTGCTGGTCGATCGAGTGTCGATTGGCACCGATAAGTTGCGATCAAAAGCAACTGTTTGGCCAAAAATTGATCAAAATGTTGGTCAAGATACCTATTTGGGTGACTTTTTTGGAAGATCGATCGATTTGATTAGCGCCAAATCACTAAAGATCTAAGCCAAACTCTGATTCGATTGCCATTGGAACATCCAAAGCGGGACCAATTTGGTGATTGAGTGGGCAATTCCTCCATTTGTCGAGACCCAAATATTCCCTAAAATCTCGTCCATCTCCCCCCAACTTATCATTATTTGTGAACTGTCTGTAGCAATAATATGTCTCTGGC
Source organism: Radopholus similis (assembly GCA_013357305.1). NCBI lineage: Eukaryota > Metazoa > Nematoda > Chromadorea > Rhabditida > Pratylenchidae > Radopholus > Radopholus similis. The sequence continues at coordinate 3,042 of VAHH01000986.1, read as the reverse complement.
GAACTCAAGTAAAATTTCCCATGCACAAAAATTTCAAATGCACCGGATTTGGTTGTTGAGTGAAATTTTAATCAAATTTTTGCAGCACCAAAGGGAAAGGAAGAACCGATTCAAAGCCGTATTAAAAGAGGGCAAATTCGCAGCAGGAAATTAGAAGGACTAAAAAATAAAGACAAAGAGCTGACTGAGTCTCTTAGTCTCTTTTCCACATCACAGAGGGGTCTCATCTCATAGTCCCATTCTGTCCAAAAATTGTTTTCGTTCACTATAAAAAAGTTTGGCATTGTGCCGTTTACCAAACAATAACTGGTCAAAAGTATTAAATATTTAAAACGTGCAAATCAGAACGGAGTGCAGCGGTGTCCGATCCTTCCTACTCAATTGGGCACACAGCCCCAGTACTCGATGCCGTGCACGGCCACAATCAGCGTCCAACGGCACAGGTTCCGCGCAGTGCTCCCCTCCTCGGTGCACTGCTGCTCGTTCTGGAAGGCCGCGCAGAACTGGGCCCGATGTTGGAAGTCGGCTGAGCACTCCCAAACAGTTTCTAAGCCACAAAAATGGTGCTCACCACTGGGCATTTGCCCGCCCCGGAAGCAGCCGCCATTGACTCCATTCCCGGGGAAAAACAAGAGCAGCAGCACAACCAACGGCAGCGGCAGCGGAATGAACGCAAATTGGGAGCCCATTTTGAGTTTCTCTGCTAAAATGTTTAAATTGTCAAATATTATTTGAGGAAAATGAAGGAAATTCTCTCAGCCCAAACACTGTTATAATCGGCGGTGGATCAATGGGCAGAATTGGACATTTGGAGAGATCCATTCTTCTCCCCTTCCTCCCTTTGGTCCCCGTCCCTTTTCCCTAGGCCATTTGTCTTTCGTTGTCCCAAAGCCAATGGTCCCGGCCGAACACTTGTTGCAAAAAACGAGGATTCTTTGGAATATTCGTAGAAGAAAGAGCAAAGATTGAATATTCGACTATTGCAATGAGACTTGCGTAAAACAAAAAGAGAAACTTTTACCGATTTTTTTATTCACTTTAGTAATTCTGAAAAACCTCTGACTTCTTCTTTGCTCATCCATTCATCATTTCCGAAGTTTGATTTGTTTCGTTTTACAATTCAAATTAATGTTTTGTTTTGATTTGGTGTCGTATTCCATTTCAAGAATGTTGTGTCCAAACACTGTCTGATATTGTAGTTGTACTGCTGATGTCCACATAACGCGTGAATAAAAGAATAAATGGGCAAAAATAGAAGAAAAGGGAGCGTCAAACAGAAGTATTCGTGTCCAAACAGAATTTGAGCACTCTGTGGACCTAACCTATATGCGAACGGAATAGGAGGGAATCGCGACACACAAGCAGAGAAATGTAAATAAATAAAAGTCTGAAAGAGAGACACACACTCACACTATTCCCCCCCCCCCCCCCATTCCCCCATTCCCAAAATCAGACAAAAAAGATAAAATGGAATTTTCGGGCAAAGCGGTGATAGTCACAGGTGTGCCATTTCAGGACAATTTCCAATGGAAAATTTATTTATTATATTCCCCATTTAGGCTCCAGCGGCGGAATTGGACGTGCGACTGCGATCGCTTTCGCCAAATTGGGCGCCGTAGTGACCATCCACGGACAATCCGAACAAAAATTGAAGGTACAGATTTTGAAGAATTTGAAAGCATTCGGCATTATTGGCACAGGAGACGCACTCTCTGCTGAAGCAAGTGGGTCTCCACGAGGACCAGATTGTCTCCGTCCTGGGCCCCATCCAAGAGCAGGGCACTGCCGAACGACTGGTCGCGAACACAGTCCGGGCATTCGGCAAATTGGACGTTCTGGTGAACAATGCGGGGGTCGGGCAGAAGCCCCGGGAGAAGGACATCCACTCGCTGGACAACTACGACCACATCTTTGACGTCAATGTGCGCAGGTAGACGTCAATAAACATCAGAAGAGACTCCCATTTTTAGTGTCGTCCGTTTGACGCAGTTGGCCAGTGCGCACCTGGCCAAGACCAAGGGCACCATTGTGAACGTGAGCAGCGCTGCCTCCACCACGGCGGTCAAAGGGCACATCTTCTACGGCATGAGCAAGGCGGCACTGGACCACTACACCCGGGACTCGGCAAATTTGCTCGGCCAGCAGTACGGGATCCGAGTGAACGGCGTAAAGTAAAGGAAGGCTTTTGAGCTGGATAGTCTCAAATGCGCAATTCCACAACAGCCCCGGCCTCATTCACACCGACTTCCGGCCGAGACATGGGGCCGACTACGACAAGGTGCCGAGGCATTTGTGGGACTATTCTCTTCTATTGCTCTCCAGATCGACCCGTTTGTGGTGCCGAACACAATCGCAAAGCGTGCGGGAACAGTGGAGGAGATGGCCGAAGTGATCACCTTCTTGGCGGGACCCAGGTCCTCGTACATCTGGGGCGCCAACATTGTGGCCGGCGGCGGAGGCGGACCCGTGTTTGCACAATTCTGATCGACCGAAAGACCACACATAAGCACATAACCCTTTTTAACAACACATAAACATAAATCTTTCGAACAATTTGAGCGTTGATCAACGAAATAGTAAAAAAATATTTTGTATAAAAAGAGTAAAAGTACAAAGTCCAAATGTCCAAAATACCTAGTAGTACTATACTAGGTAGTAGAAAATCAACAGAATGCCAATGAAGATGAACTCTATATTTTGAATTCAAACCTTAACGAGACGTAAAAGGTAAAACACAGACTTTTCCTTTTCCATGGATTTGTTTTGTATGAAATTGCATAATAAATATGCGCGTGAGACCGACCGACGAGCGTGCTTGTAGGTCCTGTTTTGCCGAAAATAGCATGAACGGATGTTTTATTTGGCTCAAACGCACGCGTTCTTCCCGTCAAGGGTCGAATATTTACAAATTACAACCAGTGTTGTGACCTCGTACTCGTACTTGGCCTCGTACCTCTTACTCGTACTCGTAGTACGAGTACGAGTACGAGGGATTTTAAAAACCCGGTACGAGTACGAGTACGAGGTACGAGCTCTAGGTAC
>VAHH01000985.1:0-16551 GCA_013357305.1 Radopholus similis | reverse complement strand
CTTGACTTGGAGGTGAATATCGAAAATATGAACAGAAAGACGAGAACCTTTCGACTGACCAATTGGCGATGATAAAAATATTTGACAAGTTTTACTTTATTGCTCCACGATCATTTATCATTTTGATACCCTTTTAGTGGATGTTGCTTGGCGTAGGTCAAGTCCACGAATAAACTTTTTCGATAAAGATGTATATGGGATACTTTTTGACGCTGATCAGTGATCGAAACTGGCATTGGTTTCTAAAAATTCTACATGTTGCTCCAACTCGACGGACAACCTTGAGTTCAAGACGTTCAGTCATTCAATTCAAGCCACATATAAGTGCGCATTCGAATCGTCTCATGGGCTGATTTGAATGGGACCAAAATTGGGCCGATTCACTAACTTGTATTTATATATGGAGCTTCAGTATCTTTGATTTCCTTCAATGTTGACGTTTGACTACTGAGAGCGATGGTTTTTTAATTTTTTATCCTTTTCGACCAGCCCGAATTTTCATTTGAATACTGAGAGTCGGAATGCCAAAAGATATCCGAAAAATGATCGCAAATAGCAAACTCGCAAATGGAAATTTGGAAATTGGAAAATATAAAAATTTCCGCCGTTTTACGGCCGTATTACGGTACGGCTGCGGCTCCGACCTCTACTTACTACTAGTACTACCCAGCCTTTATAATGGATAGGTAGTGATTTTTCAGATGGCTTTGAGATTGGTGAATGGAGGATACGCCTTTTGATTTTTTTTTAGATTGTTCAATTCAAGCGATTATATTTATTATTAAATTGCAATGGCAATGGACAACACTTTTGACATGTTTGTCGGCAACGGATGGGGCGAACAAGGCGAGGAAGAGATCAACGCTTCTCACAGCGCCAAGCCGGGCATACACGACAAAATCCCCATTCCGGTCGAGATCGAAGCGCTGGCCAATTTTGAACCGGAACAGGAGAAGTACAAGCTCGGCAGCTACGAATTTAACACAGTCTGATGAAATTCCGTGTATTTTCCCGAATTCTAAATGGTGTCTCCTTTCCAGGTCCGTTTGATGGGCAAACTTGTGAATGTGTCGGAGAGCCCATGCATCAGCCATGACCTCTGCGACGCAATGGCCCCAGATCAGTATGCTGCGCCACGCATCTCTGTGGTCAATTACGCGGACTTCGGGGAAAAGGTAAACCGAAACTCCTGAATCACTAGTCTTCCCAAATGCGAGCATTTCAAGAAATCTGCGCTCTCTCAACAGCGCGACAAGTTTGAAGTTGGCCAACTTGTCCAGGCCGTTGGCAAAATTCGGCTCTGTGAGAAAGACGCATGCATTTCGACGTCAATATATATTAAATCACAGTTAACAACCGACTCAGCATCATCCAGTACAATATCCGCGAGGTCACAATGCCCGAGGTGGAGCTGTTCAAGATGGAGTGCCAGTTGGCCAAGTTGTACTACGAAAAGGTGTGTTGCTATTGGACAAATGTGACCGTTGAACAAAGACTAAGGGCCGTTAACATATCTGCTGACCTATGGTTGAATATTGAAAACGAATTCAAAAAAACCGTCATATAGTTGGTGAATGCAATGAGCGAACCAAATGGTTACACGACACTTGTGGACCCGGAAGCCTAAGCCTGCTTCTAACCAAAAGTTTAAGCCCAAAATATAGCCTAATGGGGGTAATAAATAGTTCGAATCTGCGGATCCTCAAATATCGCACAACCAATTACCAACACATATGACATGTTATGCTATGTGCTTACATCTTACAATTGTCCATCCCTGGGCTGTTCGCTTTTGGTTGTTCAGGACCAAGAGGAGAAAAGATAATCGATTAGGTCAATGAGGCGGTTGTGGTTGTGTTGTTTGGCATCAGACGTGACAATTCACAATGCATAAAACACCTTTTCACTTTGCAGGGGATTGTGGACCGTCCCGGGGGCGTTCCCAACACACTGTTCCAGACTGGTCCGCCCGCCCGTCCTGACACTGGAATGGCCGGTTAGTTGTGTGCCCTGGACAACGAAGCAGGTCGTTTGGGCGACGGAGGCCTTTGATAAACCATTGACTCGGTTAAGGCTTAAGCTAAAAATTTTAATCAGAACACATTGGAAAGCCCAAAGTATGAAAAACAGGGATTTTTGGAGTTTTTGGCCATTACTCGACCCGAGACCCGAACTTAACCAATCAATTCCAACCCAAATTCCATTTTGTAGAGCTTCCACAGCTTAATTCAATCTTTTGGGTTCACTTTTCTAGCTCCATTCCTTGCCAAGTTATAGGCACCCCGCAGCACGGGACGCCGAGCACCAGAGCGGCGGCCATGGCGGGCGGGGGCGGCACGCCGAGGAGCCGGATGGCGACTCCGCTGGTGCGCCAGCAGCCGCACCTCTACAACGAGCCCGCCCAGTCCAACAAGTCGGGACTGAGCGTCCAGCAGCAGAAGGCAATTGGGGGCAATAATCCTAGGGAATCTGGGTCTCGGAATGGGACCAAATTTTTCGCCCGAAATCATTATCCATAGGTTTTCTTAAAAATGATAAAGCAATCAAAATTTGCGGAAAAGCATTTTTGCCGGATTCGAGAGGTTCGAAATTTCGAAACCACGGCGGGACCCTTTGAGTTTTCAGGCCAAAATTTCAAATCGTCAACAAATTATATAGTTCAATCGACGCCTCTCGACGAGCAGAATCGAATGGTACCAGAATTGGGACGCTCTTATATAGTAATTTAGGGCCAAGTTATGACGTTATGACTTGCCAATAACTGGTCCCAGTCAGGGACCCAGATTCCCTAGGATTACCGGCAAATGCATTGATTTGAGAAAAAAAGTCGTATAGAGAGAATTGGCTTGTTTCATTGGATTATTGATTGAACGCATTAAAAGTGCGCAAATTGGCCACATTTGGTTCAACGCCTTTGCACAACAGATTGTGGACTTCATCTCGGCGAACAGCAGCGACCGCGAGGACGGCGTGCACGTGGACCAGATCAAGGCGGCGGTGGGGCCGTACGCCCGCTTCCAGGCGGACTTGACCACTTTGCTGGACGACGGCCTGGTCTACTCGACTGTCGGTGGGTTGTTGGAAGAGAGGATTGGGAAGGGCTCTAGCCTTTAGCGTTCGGATCGGGTCAGTTCGGCGCCAAATTGTTTTTTATCTCTCGAACCAATGCATTCCAAGCAATGATCTATTGGAACCATTTGATAGCTAATACTTAGGGCTATCTGAGCAAAAAGATGTGGACTCGATTGAGCAAGCCATTCCAAAGTTATGGCCAAAAAATTTGCCAAATTTGTCCAAAAAGGGGCCAAGTTCTTTTAAAAAATCATAGCTCAACCACAGATCAGCCAAATTGAATCGACTCTTTTGGCTTAGCATTTTCTAAATGCGAACAGTTCGTTTTTAGCTCTAGAATGCTTTGCCCCTTTCAGATGATTTCCACTACAATGTTGTTTGATGGGCCTTGGGCGAACGGCACAAACAAATACAGTCGATTTGAAGAAAACATCTGCATTTTTCGTTTTTCTCGCATTCCACACATGACTCGTTTTACATTGTATTATTTACTTTGTGCCGGACCTGTGGTTGGGCAACAACCACTTGGATTTGAAACTCCACATTTCTTAACCACTTTGATGGCCAAGCAGCAAATAAAGAATAAACGAGAAAGCGCATACAAATCTAATTCCTACTACCGGAATTTAAATATTACAATTTTTCATTCATCAAAACATCAAAAGGGCTCGAAAATTCTGCGCAAAGTTACGACTAATAATGAATGGACTAATGGATTATGACCGGGTCCAGTGCCAAGTGCCAACCCAATTCACTGGGTTCAATTCCTCCTTTGGACGAAGAATTATATTCACTTTAATTGCTAACAATCGGACTAGACTGCTTCTGGCCCCAAAGAGGAGAGTGGATGAATTCGGTTGATGGTGCGCGGGTGCCCTGTGCTCCGCGGGCCTCCGCCGCCGCTCTTTTTGCGCGCCCTCCAAATGCCAGTGGCCGCAGGCGCGCATTGATTTCCTTCCGCTTCCGGCGTTCATTATTGGCCCCTATCAACGGGGCACTCGCCCGCCGCGCCTTTCTCTGTTCTCTCCCTTTTCTTCCGTACCATACAACATTTCCGCCCATTCAGCCGTCCACATCCTGCCGCCGCCGCCACCGCTTTTTGCCTTCGCATTTGCACAGGCGCACACACAGCTCTCCACTGCTGTGGGCAGCGCCAGCGGGCGTGGGGAAGTTGCGGGCGCCCAAATAAAAGGGCAGAGTGTGGGAATGAGAAAGTAAAAAGGGTTGGGGCAACACTCGCGCCGACTCGACTCCCTCCGTCAGCCGCGCCACTCCCCTGTGCCCATTCACGTCCATAATTCGGCAATTGCCGCGCCAGCACGCAAGAAAGTGAGGTCGAGAGTCGAGAAAAAAGGGGGAATTTGCGCCGACCCCCCATGTGTTCAAGACTCGAGACTGGCATTGAGAGCTCATTTGACCAAAAACCCACAATCAACACTCATGCTTCAATAATTAATATACTAATTATGCCATCATCATTGGCACTTTTAAATGTGCCGTCTATGTGTAATAGCAATGCTCCCGTTAACAATGTGAAATTTATTCGCATTTTCTACAGCTTTGCCCCACAATCGTTGAGCAAGCGAAATGAGCCATGGGAATGAGAGCTAGAGATGGATAACGAGACGGGTGTGGAATGGCCTGCTGGCCCACGGGACCAAAAACCGTTAATTAAAGGCAGCGCCTCTCTCTCTCTCTCTCTTGCAACATCCGCCTGTCCCACTGTCCCACAGATCTCCGCATTTTCTCGCCAATTATCACTATTATTGTTTTTACTAAATGTCGTTTATTCGCAACCGATCAATCGGAAATAAGAGGCCCCTTTATGCCTTTAAAATGCCCTTGCCAATGTCCAAACAGTTTCCACCAAATTGGAGTCCATGCATTTTGCAATTTTGCGCGCCTCGGATCAGCCAAACCAGAGGCCAAAGTATATTAATGTAGCTGTTGACAAAAATACGTTCTTAATTTTTCCCCTTCTGCGCAGGACCAAACTTCAGCGCCAACAAATTGGCTGTGCCACAGGCCACAGGCACACACCATTTCCTTCCTTCCTGTGGGCGCCGAGATATTACAATTACAATCATTTTTATTGCCTGTTTGCCGGTGTCCCGCCGTGGCGACCCGTGACCATGAACAAGCGAGCGCAGTGAGTGAGTGACTTATGACTGGCCTGTGCGAGAGCGCGCACAGATGCAAGAGAGGATTAATGGGGGGCCAGAGAGCGGCTCAGCCGAGGCCAGGCCAAAGGCGAGAGCCGCGCGGCCAAATGTTGAGGGGGAGTGCCGTCCGTCGTCGCGGCATCGGCACTTTCGCCCGCGCGTGTGCCCCATTCTCTCATTTTCCTGTTCCCCATCCCGCCCAACAGAGCACAACACTTTGCCCTCGCGTTCGTTCGACGATCGCGCCAATTGCCCCTGGCACGGTGGTGTCCCCCGGGGAACGCGTCACAGCAGCGGCCGTCTGGCCGCCGCCTCCGCTCGTTGCTCAACGATGGCACTGTAGCGCGCCTTTCATTAGGCGCGGCAGCACAAATTGATTGCGTCTCCGCCACATGCCGTCGCTGGAGAGGCGAATTGTCTCGGCGGCCCTTGAAAGAAACCCACGCACACGGCACCACACTCATTCCCCGTCCACTGCTGGCTGCCGCATGTAACGGATCCCTAGCCCCAAAGGGCAACAGCAACTGGAGCCACAAGGCAAATAATACATATCTCCAAAATACATATCTCCAAACACGACCTCCACTCGTCTACGAATAAAAGGATGAGCACTTCCCGGTCCGTTCATCCACTCCCCATCCCATTTGTGTGAGAAGTGAGAAGTGAACTTCCTCTCCTCTGCCCTGCTTTTAGTGCTCACTTCTCCATAGGAGAGTCTGTGCTCTGAGTCTGCCTGCTGCCGAAGTCTGTTAAAGTTTTAAAACTGTCCATCAACATTTCGCCAAATGTGGAAATTGTGTAGACTCCAGACTCCAGAATCTAGACTGTACCTGGGAACATGGGAATATGGGTAGAGGCACCGCTTTTCCGCCAACGCCAGAGACTCTCACACAGTCTCAGCGACAAAGCGACTGTGTGTGAACGGTGGTCGACTACCGACTAGTGTTGTTCGCCATCGCTTTGCGAACAATTTTGTCGGATAATCGGATAATGCAATCCTTTGAACACTAGTTTCCGTTTTTCAACATTTTAGCGAAATGTTTTCATGCTTGTTTGTCGTATGCCAAGACACACGAGGGGCGATGGCGAGGCGCAAATATAATTGCGCCACAAATTTGGTTGGGGGAAAACAAAAAATGCCTCACACTCCACCACTGTTCGTGCATAATGATTAATTAGCCGCGGCTCAAATCAGCGCAGAAGAGTGAGCGGAAGCTCACGTGCCCCCAACATGGTTCACCAGTGCCCGTGAACTCTCTCGTAATTTGGCCGTTTGCCGTTTGGCGTCCCATCTTTTACGGCGCCAGCTCAAACATCATCACTTCCGGTCCCATCTCTTCTGCTGACTCTTTTGGCCACTTCCGCTTTGGAGCCGCCGCTAATTTTAAAACTATTTTTAACCATCAATTTTAGCCATTTTCATTTCGCTTTTCCTACCGCTTCCAATCCAATTTTGCGCCCGCCCCAATCTCTGTGTAAACAGCGCAATGCGCGTGTGCTCGCGCTTCACCGCATTTTCACGCGTTGATGCTCGCGTCCATTTCAGCCAGCGCTCGACAGTTTGCTCACCGGACGCCAGAAACAAACCAAATAATGTGTTATTTGTCTCCGCCGGCGGGAGGCGCCAGCTGAAACGGGCGCCACGCGGCGGCCAATGGGCCCCCGGAGGAGTCCGATCACGCGGCGGCCCTCCAACAAAATGGGCGCGCACAAAATGGGGGAGGCGGCCGCACAACAAGAGAGGGGCCGCCGCCAGCCGAGCGGCCACGCGACCACCAGACCCAAGGTACGGTGTTGACGCAAATTCGGAAATGGCACTGTTTGCCCGAAAAATAATACATTTTTTGTTGACATTTTGTATTTGTACGTGCGTACTATTTTGAAAGGCGCCATCCCATTTTGTGTGTATTTTAGAAGCGACGAATCAAACCACACCTGGAATTTTTGGGATTTTGGGTAACGTTCAATATGTTTTAATGAAAGAACTTTTCAAAGTGAATTCTTTCTCAAAATGTCATTGCAAATAAAAGCTTTTCCACTCGCATTCGAATAATATTGAACGATACCAAAATAAATAGTATTCGTAGTTCGTACTGTACACAATTTGGATGGACCAGTTGAAGTTTGAAAATAAAATTAGTCGAGAATTCACATTTTCAGTGTCTGCTTCGTCTCTCTCAGATATCAGATTATTGAGAATTATATGAATTCTATGAATTCCCCGTTTCACCAATGCCAATGGCATCACATTTGCACATTTTCCCGTCCGTTTCAGTCTGCTCTGCGCCTGTTCTGCGCGATGCTGTCCCACTGCTGCTGCTGCTGGCTGCTCATCGCCACTGTGCCCGGAGCGCTGTGTTCCCAACAGAAGAGTGCTGCTGCTGCTGCCGCCGAAGTCTGTGCCGTGCACTCCGACGCCAACAGGCCGTCAATCGGACGCATGAGCTGTCCCTCCATTGGGGCCCTGAAGGCATTCAACGGCGCCCAACAGTCCATTGGCGATCTGCGCCTGTGGTGCGGCGAGGGCGCGCCGTCGCATGAGAAAGTGCAGAGCGCACTGCACAGACTCCAATCGGCGCCAGAGTTCGCCCAACTGAGGTCACTCGTTGGTCCAGAACAAGAACAAAAACATCAAATATCATGGTCAGGGAGTCAGGTTGTATTTGTTTCTGTCCCAGAGACACTTGACGTGCCATAGCTTAAAGAAGTGAAGAAAGCTACTGCTGGGAGAGAGACCCCAAAGTGATGAATAGAGCTTTATACTGCGGTTAGAAGTGCTACAAAATGGCATTTGAGATGGAATTGATTGATCCAGTTCTGCCCGTATATAATGACAAAAAACGATGGAAATCGGGGCGATTTTCAAACATTCGGCCATAACTTGGCCAATTGCGGGTCCATTTGGAAGCCGAAAAGACCATTGGGGAGAGCACTCTTTTGGCTTTAAAACGGCATCATCTGAGTCAATTTTTTCGCCCAAGTCTCGAAAGAGTTATAGCTCCTCAAAATTCCCTCTGGCACTAGCCGTCCCGGGCCAGACAGTCTTTTGCTGACGTTTCGCCCCCAATTTGTCCCCAATTTGATTTGCAGGAATTTGTCGGTGTTGGAGTGCGGTGCGCTCGCCGTCCAGTTCGCTGCACTGCCGCAGCTGGACACACTCAGTTTGGCGGGAGCACCGGCCATTCGCCAGCTGGACTGGCGCACAATCGGCTCCACACACCTGCGTCTGTTGAACGTGACCAGTGTGGAGTGCGCGCGGTGCGCAAACGCGTGGATGGCCGAGCGCGCAGACAGCCACAGCACACAGTGCGTTCATCCAAATTTGATTTTACGCTCAATTTCCCCAATTAAAGTCAACGGAATGAATGACTTACAGTGCCAGTGGTACTTTAAAGTTTAAACTATCGTGTCTTTTGACACTAAGATGGACGGGAGGATTAAGGCTTTGAAAGATGGGGATTTGGGGATTGCGTTAATTAAGATGGAAATAAATATAGCATGTATTTGGATGGAAGAAAATGAATTTGTGCTGTCTGGATGGGTACACCTCATCCCGGCGACGGGGACATTTTGAAACTTAGCTTTGGAAAGAATGAAGCTTTTAAATTAATTTATATGTCCTTTTGGAACCAAGGATTCATTTATTTTTTACTGCTTAGGAGAGGACAATCTGGATAGGTATAGGGAATCCAATTCATATTCATATTTGATATTTCATACACCTAAGCCTATAACGCATAACCTATAAGAGTAAAAGAAATGAGAATTGAGTTACACAATACACAGTATAAATTATAAAAAAGGAAAAGAGAATGTGGGTTTAACGGGTACACCCCATCCCGGCGACAGGGTACATTTTGAAGCATAACTTAGGAAGGAATAAAGCTTATGAATTTATGTTCATGTAATTTTAAAGCCTGAGATGTTTTCTATCGAATGGTATATTCAGCTTCTGACAAGCTTAATTTTTGGCCAAGTTATGACCAAAAGTCTGAAAAAAGCGCTATTTTTTAAGTTTTTTGATCATAACTTGGCCAAAAATGGATTAATCGAAAAGGCTTTTTAGGGTTATTTGTTGCTAATCAAAAGACACATCCGATGAAATAAATAGCAAGTCGCTAGCTCCATTCCTTCCGGAGTTATGACTCTTGTCGCCGGGATGGCCGTCGCCGGGATGGGCGTGTGCGGGTTTAACCACTAGTAGTACAACGGCAAAGGGCCTTTCGGCCTCCACCACCACCAAATTGTTTGTGCCCATTTCAGCCTGATCTTCCCCACTCTGCCGCAACAAGTGCACTTCCCGGCCAATTGCACATTTGCGCACTGTCCCCGTGATGAGGCGGTGCTGCTCGACCAGGCTGTGGTCCACTCTCGACTGGGCGCTGCGCTGAATCTGCGCTGCGCATTCCAAACGCGCAACGCAATGGACAAGGGCGAGAACAACCGCACAACAATTTTTGCGTGGCCCTGGAATGAGGAGAGTGGCGAAAGCAGCGGCGAATGGACCGAACGCGTGGAGAACAACAATGCGGCGGCGCTGCATGTGCGTGCACTGCGCCCCCGACATCTCGGCTACGTCACGTGCCGATGCTGGCACTGCGACGCGCCGCGCTTCGCAATCGCACAGGTACGCCAATGGTTTACGCAAATTGGACAAAAATGGTCATGACGTTTCGAAAAAAGTGCAAATAGTATGCAAATCAAAAATGTGGAGTCTAGATGTGAAGTGTTCTTACCGATGAAGCCGATCCAAAGGGGGAGGTGGGATGAGTGGTGCGGGCAAACACAAAAATGAATAGTGTTGCGGTGTCATTTGTCCTTTTTGAACTGAAACACTGCGTTCCCTTGTGCGTTGTCAAGACAGCTGACCGACGGACAGTTGACCGACGACATTCGTAAACAAATTTGACTACATGCGATCGTTGGGAAGAAGTTGACTTGGCCACACGTTGGGCTTAGACATAGGCAATCCTACATGTTAGGCCTAGGCTTAAGCGAAGCTTGCCTTGGCTTAGGCTAAAAAATTTTGTTTACGAATGTCAGTCACTGTCCCCGCACCCCTTGTGCCGCCGAATTTGATCCCCATTCCGGATTCTCCGGTCCGAGAGGAGCCGCCAGATCCCCATCTATTTGCACTTTTTTTAGAGAAACATCCAAGTCCAGAAAAACACGTAAAGAAATTTTTGTGCTTGATTAGACTAAAAGCGGCAATTGCTTTCTGATTGTCCGGTTCGATCGCATCTCCAAAATTACCAATTATAAGTTTCTTCATTCTTCTAACACACCAGTTGGGAATTGGAATTCAAAAATAACCGCCCAAAATACCTTTTTTGCTCTATCAAAATGTTTTAGGTTCGCTTCAACACGCCAATTTCGGCGCACATTCGCCCAGCGGGAGCCAGTCCTTCCGAAGTGGAGCTGGTCGTGCACGGCTACCCACTAGACCAGACGCTGCGCCTGACCATCCGCAGACTGGCCGACAACCACACCCACACTGTCAACTTCACCGCGGACCAATCCACCACAACGTGGGTCCAAAAATTCGGAAAAACTATGTTTCCATTTCTCAGGTTTAAATAAAACTTTATAACAATGTATGGCACTACGCCATTTGCGGATCAATGCTTAAGCTTAAGCTTAGGTTAGAGCTTAGCTTAACAGCCTACTTAGATCTTAGATTACGACTAGGCTTAACGAGTAGCCAAGTAGGTTGTTTTAGCCTAAGCCAAGGCAAGCTTAAAACTTAGTTTAAGCCTAAGCCAAGGCAAGTTTAAAACTTAGTTTAAGCTTAGCTTAGCTTACGTCTAAGCCTAATTTGTAGGTCCGAAAACTTGTATTTTTGAAAATCTTATGGCCCAGAAAAATGTTTTTAGTATTTATTTATTTGTGCCAGTGTCCTCCTGTTCAACGACTCGCAGCTGGTGCGCGCAGAGCTGGCGCACTCCCAGTTCTTCCTGCGCTACTTCACCGTCGCCATCCACGAGTGCAGCGAGTGCGCGCACGCGTAAGAGCTGTTGCCTCTGTTATTGCACCGTTCAGCGTTCACACTGTTTTGCAATTTCCAGCCACGACGGTGGCCAGTTCGAGATTGCAGTGTGCAGAGTGGGAGCAGCCAACAACGACAGCGCCACTGCTCCGACTTCTTGTGCGCAGCCGCTCCTCTTCCAGCTCGGTCCCGGTCGCCACCAGGTCAACAGAGACGCACAGGCAAGTCATCAACGTTTCGAAAAATTGATTTTCGAACGGATATTGATTGATTGCTTATATAACACTATTTTCCCGCAGATTAATGTACATATAGTACTTTTGGCTTTCGGGGCAAATTAAATGACTGCTTGGCCCCGTCTTGTCCTTTGGCTTTGTGGTCTCAAAGTTCGAACCAAATTAATTTGTCGACGGCAATGAAATTAGAAAATATAGTGTTGAAAGAGATGGCACACAACACCTTTTCATGGCACACAACACCTTTTCACTTTCATCGTTTTACACGGTTTCAAGTTAAAGAGTGAATCGATTTGAACGGCATTCGGGGGACAAAAGATTGCGCTTTCGTCTCAACGGGCCCACTTTTCAGCGCGAAGCGGCGCACTGGTGGGCCTATTTGCCGCGCTTTTTGTTCTCGCTGCTGCTGGTGATGCTGAGCGCCACCATTCTGGCGCTGGGCGCGCGCACAGTGCTGCGCCTGCGCCAGCGCATGGAGCTGAAGGAGAAGCTGAAGCGGCGACGCCGCATGAGCAGGAACACGCAGCGCACCGAGGAAACGTGAGCAAATAGAAATAGAATAAATAAGTGGTGGCTTTGGGTGCCATGTCATCAGTTAAAAAGTGCAAATTGGGTCATCACCTAAAAAGTCTTTACCTAGTTAAGCTAAGCTTAGCTTGCTTACGTACTAAGCTTAAGTTAAACTTTAAGCTAAGCTAAGTTTACATTTTGCACTTTTTAACTGATGACCTAGCACGGTGGCTCTGTCCAAAATCAGGGACTGTCGTTTCTTGGTTTCTTCCTTTATCCGCTATTAAGTTATTATGTATTTACCTCACTGCTGGTCCAAAAATATTCGAATGCACTAAACCAAGGGCCCCCAATGTCTGTACATATTGAGTTTGGACGAAAGAGAATTTGACGAACAATAAGGCCACAACTCGATCAGGGTTAAAGCCAAAAATTTGACTCAGTTTTGAAGCCAAAATAGTGCTCCATTGGCCGTTTTCGCCCGCAGGAGCATTCCGCTGGACTCGTTGTCGCGCACACTGTCCCTCTCCAATTACACCAGTCAGCACAACGTCCCACTGGTCGATGCGCGCGACCTGCAGTTGGGCGAACGCATTGGAAAGGTCTGTGTGTGGGATAATCCCCAGAATTTGGTGAGAATGCCCAAATTTGAGGGCGCCTTCGGAGAGGTGTTCGCGGCCGAATGGACGCCTTCGCACAGCGGCGGCGGCATCTCGGCCAGCGGCACGGTGGAAGAGCGTCTGTCCATGGCGGAGTCGTTGCCGACGGCGGAGGACGACTCCAAGCCGTGCGAGGAGGAGCAGCCGCAGCAGCGACGGGTGGCCGTCAAAATGCTCACCGGCGTCCAAATGGACGCCGAGATGGACCGCGAGGCGGCACTGCTCGCCCGGCTGGAACACGTTAGTGCGAGGCAAAAAGAGTAACTATTTCATGAGAACAGGCGTACCAAGGTTCAGAGAAAGAATCAGACAAAATTGCTTAACGCTTTTTGACTCCCAATTCTTGAATGACTTCTTGCCTGTTCAGCCGAATGTGCTCCGGATGTTCGGTGTTGCGCACGTGGGTGGACAGGTGGCGCTGGTGCTGGAGATGATGAACCTGGGCGACATGCGGTACCATTTGAACGGGCGTTTTGCACCAAAAGCGATGGTGTCTTTCATTCACAGCAACTACATTCGGAATCGGGCGCCCCGCTGCGACAACTACTCGCAGTTCCCGCCGGCACTGTTGCGCACCGAGCTGGTCAGCCTGTGCATCCAGATTGCGGAGGGCCTCTGCTACCTGGTCCAGCAGCAGATCGTGCACAGGTAGCGAGAAGAGGGCGAAAACAGCGCCCACTTTTACCCCTGCAGACCTCTAATAATCCCTCATGGGGGATTATTAGGCTAACAAGGCGATAAGTTGGAAACCAAAAAATTAGATCTTTCTGGTTTTAATAAGATAAAAAATAGAAAAAAAAACAGTCCTTGAAGGCCTGTCTGTCCATATCTCATATATACTAAATGTATGTGTCGCAGGCGAATTAGATTTTTCCTTTCCCTGGCCGTGTTCTCTTTTCCCTTGCATTTTGTCTCTTTCGCATCATTAAACTGCTCTACACTATCTCTCACAGATTTATTTTTATCTAAGAAACAGCACGTAAAATCTAATTTGTTAGGTACCTATCCTCCTTTATTTTTTCCAATTCCAATAATCCCTCATGGGGGATTGACTAAGTCCAAACCATGTACTATTAATATACATATGTATTATGTACTACAATAGATTGGCTAATAGGGCATCCTCCTTTATTTTTTCCAATTTCAATTGTGTTTGCATTTTCCACATTCGATTCGCAAAATAGTAATTCCCAAATCCAGGGATCTGGCTGCACGCAATTGCCTGGTGGCCGGCGACTCGGACATGCGCTGCTGTTCGGCCGCTTTTCGGCCATCGGTGTGCGTCAAAATCTCCGACTTCGGCATGTCGCGGCGCCTGTACTCGTCGATCGACTACTACAAGATGGGCAACAAGGGCCGCACTGCGCTGCCGGTGCGCTGGATGCCGCCCGAGTGCCTGAACAGCGGCAAATACACCCACCAGTCCGACATGTGGTAAGTGGCGCAGAATAAAACAGCAAAATCTCATTCAAGATAAAATTTTTTTTGAGCAAGTTGACTCGTAAAAGAGGCTCAATAATAATAGCACCAATCCACAATTTTAAAGAGATTGGAAGCAAAAACAGTCAAATAATGTGAAAGAAAGGGTAGCGCCTCACTTTAAAATGCCTCACAATTACCAAAAGAAGGAATGCCTTAAAATCGACCGAAGAACTTCGATGCCCTCTTATAACCGTAACCGCGCTCTAGTTTATATGTTTCTAACCAAAAATCGATAATTGCAAGATGTTTAAAACACTAATTTTCACTTTTTGTGGACGAACAAATGGACAACAAACAACAAAGCCTCCCCCTCTCTTGCAGGTCGTTCGGGGTGCTGCTGTTCGAGGTGTTCTCGTTTGGCGAGATGCCGTTCGGCGTGCTCTCCAACGGCGAGGTGCTGGCCGCCGTGCTGGGCGGCATGCGGCCCGAGGTGCCAGACAAGTGTGCGCCCGAGCTGGCCGACCTGATGCGCCAGTGCTGGCACCGCAGTGCGCCGAAGCGCATCAACGCCGAAGGTAAAATTGGCACTATTTTGATGGAAAAGTACCCTTATATTATATCATAATTCCGTAAATATCGCTGTTGGAAATTAGATTGTTAGGTACCTCCTAATCATTTTATACGGTAGAGGTAGACACAATGCCAAACGCTGTGAAAATGTTTGACAATTTGCAGAGGCGCTGCTGCGCCTCCGGCTCATCCAGCAGAGTGGGCTGAGCAGCGACGGCAACACAAGGCATTGAAGAGGCGCACACAAGTCAGCACATTCTGTGCCACAAGCTCACAACAAAACCGATCTCCTTTCTTCGCGTTGAACATTTTTTGGTTCCTTTTTCCGTTCGTTCTATTTACCATTTATCTTTTCGCGTGTTGTGAGTCAAGGAACAGTGCCAAAATAAGCGGCTATCTAAAAGCCAGTGTTGACTTGGCAGTGATTTTCCTAAATTGACATTGTTGCGAACATTTCAAAAATTCCGTCAAAGAACTAACTTTGACATTAACTATCGAAATTCATAAAGCATCAACAAATCAACAAATGTCCCCTTTTGGCACTTTTTGTATTGGCAACTCACAGTACCACCTTTCCCTTATCAATCCATTCCATTTTATGCATTGAACGGTTAGGCATTCACAACAAACTTCGTCCACAATTGTGGAGCCGGGTGGGCATTTTCCTATTGTCATTTCTGCGCTTTCCCCTTCCACTTGCCAGACTCTCCTGGATTCTTCTGTCCCTTCCATTCCTCCACAGTCCACACATTTCATTCTTTGTCCCTTTGTTTCCGCTGGAGAAGGGGCTCGGAATCTGGAGTGGCACCAAACTGAAACAAAGTGGCACAATAGCCGTAACGCCAGATTCGCGCCGTCCTGTCTCTGGCCTGTCCACTGTTACCACTTTCCACCACAACCGGTCCAACCAACCAACCATTGTCATCAGAAGTCAGAACACCACAGTCATTGCGCACACAATCGGGTACGGCCATTTTTGTTCGTTCAACTCTTCTGTCCATTCTTCAGTCAGACATATTCTTCCAATTTGAACAGCGGTATTATCATTATCACAGACAATGTGTACAAATGAGTGTGTTTTCTTGAATCGTCCATTCCCAAATTCTATTTATGCGTAAACTTTTCGCGCTCCAATGCGCCCAGTGTCTGTTCATGGACGAAGAACACGCACGCGTTGACCGGAAATGCGCGCAGCGCGAGCACCAGACCGCCACGATAGAAGCCGGCAACGGTCCGAAAAGGGTTGCTTCGTCCACCGCTGAAATAAAAAAATTAAAAAGTCGAACAAAACCATTTTTGATTGCCTTTTGTATAGCTTCAACCAATCTCTCTCTTCCAACCCAAAAATTCCCAAACTTGCCCGCTGGTCTCAAAGTACACTTGTCGCACGATGACCCACGGATTTGGACGAACGGAGCATGGAACAGTCGCCGCCTGGATGCGGTTCTTGACCAACTCCAACGGGCAAATGGCCACCCAGGACACTGAAAGTGCAAAAATGGCAATGAAGCGGGATCAGGGCCAGTCAAAGGCCAACCTGAGCCAGCCATCCCGCCGGCTAACAACTGGAACGACAATGGCATTAGCCAATTAGTTGATTGTTTATCATTTATCAAAAATCAGCCAAAAGAAGATTGGACCGTCCAACAAAAGTTGTCATCACACTTTAAGGTGTATTCGGCTATTCGCTATAACCTATAAGTTGTAGATTTTTGATCCCATACTGTGGACTGTGGAATGCGGATCTTCGTTTCTTCGCATAAACTCCCTACAGCCTACAGGCTAGGTATGTATCTTGTATGGGCTTGGGGCAAACAGCAAACGACCAAATACGCAAATACCAAACAGACGCTGATACACGAAGTGTCTCTGGCACGAACTGTCTCAGGCACAAAGTGTCTCAGGCACGAAGTGTCTCCCTTCAGTAATATGCA
>VAHH01000984.1:0-16570 GCA_013357305.1 Radopholus similis | reverse complement strand
GGCGTCTGCCCGAGTTGCATGTTGGTATGAGAGTGTACTCCATCCCGTAGAGCCCAGCGCGCGTAGCTAACCGGGTCGGTCTTTTGCCGGTAGGTCATTGACGCGGAAGAGAAGCGAATACTACCGGCTATAGCAAACGCTCGACCACTACTGGAATAGGAGTATCGCTCCCTACCAGCAGTACCTCAGTCCTGTGTCCTGTGCTCGCGTGCGCACGCCACTCGCTTATATAGATAGCGAAAATTCCCTTTGCCATTAGTAGACGGGGTGCAACCTGAAAGTGCACTCTCTCGCCCATTCCTCTCGCTTCCCTGCCTGAGTGAGATCTCGGGTTGGGAAAATAAATGTGACTTTGGAATGGAAGATCAGATCATGCTAATTCTTTTTGCACTCGCTAATTTTATTTATAGTATATTTTACATTAATTGAATTGTGGTTGCCTTTATCTTTTGTCATTTATCAATTATCAGCATTTAAGGAATGTGGGAATGGAATGTTAATTGTTTTAGGTATTTATCTTTCGACAGTGACCATGACTAATCAGTAATTAGGTCGTGACTAAAACGCACCATTTTATTGACTGCAAAAAAGCTAAAAGATCGCGTTGCGTTCGTACTTTAGGCAAGGGTATTTAGTATTTACTAATCAGTAATCATTTCAATTACATATTTTGTATTTATATTTATGCAAGTTTATGACTTATCAGATGCTTGTTGCGTCGATTCTGGTTTCCACCGCTCTTCTGCCTTTCGTCACTGCCTGTTTCCCGCGTGACTTTTCCACGGGTCGCGTTTGCTTGTGCAATGCAACGCACTGTGATTCCATTGCGCCCACTCCGGACCCCGTGCCATTTGAAAGTGCCGCGGTGTACACTTCGTCCGCCTCTGGCAAACGACTCGCATTCTCACTGCACAACTTTAGTACGAATTCAGGTAATTTTCAGTTTCACTTTTTGATACTTTTTGCATCAAATTTGGATTTTAGCAGAGACCATGATCGCTGCAGACGTGGCACTGGAACTGGATTTGTCAGCCAGGTATCAGCATATTTACGGCTTTGGCGGCGCGTTCACCGACTCGGTGGGCATCAACTTGCGCTCATTGACTGCTGGAACACGCAAACAGCTGCTCAAGGCATATTTTGGCGAAAGCGGTAATCACAAAAAAGGGAAGGACCGATTGATGCGTTTTCTCCAGGCATCGGCTATACGCTGGGCCGTGTTCCAATCGCAAGCTGTGACTTCTCCACTCGCGTCTACTCCTATTGTGATGTGAACGGCGATTTCAATTTGGAACACTTTGCGCTGACGGAAGAGGACGAGAAATTGAAGTTAAGATTAGGACGAACAAATTCTGGTTTGTAATAAATGCGTCTCCATTTTCAGATTCCATTCATTCAAGAAGCGCGCTGGTTCAGCGACTATCGCCTGCGCTTGTTCGCCACACCGTGGTCAGCGCCCGCCTGGATGAAAGAGACGGGCCGAATGCAGGGAGGCGGTCGACTGAAGGGCCCAATGAACGGCCCGTTTTGGCGCACCTGGGCACAATACATCGTCAGGTGATTAATGTCACTTCTGACCTCCAAATGTCACTTGTTTTTGCGCAGATTCTTCGAAGAGTACCTGAAGAGAGGCATCAACTTTTGGGGGCTCACCGTGCAGAATGAACCGACATCCGCCGGCTTTTTCAAGTGGTACGGATGGCAAGCGATGTACCTGAACGCAGAGATGCAAAGGTACCAAGAAAACACTCAAATTTGTTCGCCAAGATCTCGATTAGAATTATTACCAAAGTACAGAGACTTTGTGCGCGACCTGCTCGGTCCCCAATTGCGCAACAGTTCAGCAACAGCGCGTATCAAAGTGATGATCAACGATGACAATCGCTGGTTTCTGCCCTCTTATCCGGACAAGGTAAACACGGCATAAAAGAGGACATTTGGAATTCTTGTTTAGATTTTCGAAGACAATGAGACCAGCAAGTACGTGGACGGAGTGGCCGTGCACTGGTATTGGAACAAACTGTTCGGCGCCGGAAGGCTGGCTGAAACGCATCAAGTAGGCGCAGGAATATTAAATTAAGTTGAAGATTTGTGAACAATTTCAGAGACATCCAGACAAATTTATTCTGCCAACCGAGGTGGGAACTTATTGACAATTACTCGTTTATTAACTCTTTATTGACATATTGACAAGTACTCGTTTATTAACTCTTTATTGACATATTGATACTCGTTTATTAACTTTATTGATGAGTACATGAGTAAGTACTCTTTGATTTGGATCCAATTTGCAGGCCTGCAATGGCTGGCACAAAATGTTCTCGCGCAAGAAGGGCGTTCTGCTCGGCGACTGGAGGCGCGGCGAGAAGTACGCGACGGACATAATCGAGAATCTGGAGAACTGGGCGGTCGGCTGGGTGGACTGGAATCTGTGCGTGGACGCAAACGGGGGGCCGAGCTGGGCGCACAATTGGGTCGATGCGCCGGTGGTGGTGAACGCGAGTGGCAACGAATTCCTCAAACAGCCCATGTTCTACGCAATCGCACACTTCAGGTGGGAAAACGGGAGTTTTGGGTGCATTTTTGAAGGGCACATTTGTCACGCCACTACCTCTAGCATGGCCATTTGGCGTTTTCGAAATTTCCCCATTTCCAAGAAGGTTGCCGGAAAGCAGTTGGTTCCTTATTTTGAGTGCACGCAATTCGTGCCTTTTTGCGCATTTGAGCTTTGGGTTGGGTCTCTGAGAAAGTGTTCTCGTGCCATTACGCGCCACTCCCATGAGTCAGTTCCGCACCACAAATGAGAGGACAAATTAAATCCCAGTGCAAACTTTTTCGTTTGGTATATTTATCTGGCTCCTGGATAACCTAATCTGTCGCAAAATGCCACCGGCGTTTCTTTATTTTGTTGATTTAGTTAGGAACATTTATTTTAAGCAAATTGAGCGAAAGGCAGGCCTTTCTTAGCAAGTTTATCCAGTTTTGGTGGAATATTTCTCGATTCTTTTCCATTTAAGCTGATTTTGGCTTTAACTATTTTTTTGTGCAGAATGGAGCAAAGCACACTTCTTTTGGGGCTGAGAAGGCGCATGGGAACGGCTTTGGCCCGAAAAAATAACAAACAAACAAACATTGGCAAACGGCACGTCTAATTTTGTGCATTTTCCCATGCCGCCCAATGGTTGCAGCAAATTCTTCCCACCCGACTCGGTCCGCATTGGGCACTCGTTGCGGGCGGTGCGCAGGCGTGGATGGCACTTGGGCGGCGGCACGGGAGTGGCCGCAACCGCGGTGCTGGACAAAGAGCGCGCGCAAGTGGCTCTGGTGGTGCAGAACAGCAACGCGAAGCGCGATTTGCGCCTGGCACTGAGTGTGGCCGGCATGGAGGGCAGGGGCCAGCTGGTTGTGGACCTGGAACGCAGCTCCATCTCCACCATTATCATGGCCACGTGAAAACAGAGAATCTTGGAGAATCTTGTACTATTTTGACGTTCACTTTGCTCTTCCGGGCGCATTTCTCAGAATTTATAAATTCGATGAATCCCAATTATATAAACCTCATGTCATGAGAGTATGCTATTTCGACCAAATTATCGTTTCTTATCGCCTATCTCAACCTATCAGATCTTGTTATTTGTTACGGCTTACGACCGTTTTAGACTTAAAAATTGTTCAAATTTCAATAGTTCAAACCTTCAAAATTTGGATTTGGCCAAAACAATTGGGACATGTGCATTCGATTAGACACTCAAAATGCCACCCCGGGATGCGACGAAAACTATATTTATGACGGACATGATGAGAGCAGTTCGTGGACAAGAATAGAAGCGAATAAAAGGGAGGGGACTAAGGGAACACACAACACATGTCATCGGATTGGGGGCCAACGGGCAAACGGGAGACATTCGACACCGCAAAAACTTGATCCGTCACACAAATCCCCCAAGCGGTCCCTCCAAGCGGTTTCTCTCCCTAATCCAAAATGTGCACCCCTTCCGGCAATCGCCATGTTCTCGCGCCGTGCCGAGACTGTCTAATTGGCAACCCCTGTCCCACATTCCCACCTCATCTCAGGCACGCGTATTGTTGTCCTTTCTCGCACACATATGCCCATTCGACGAATACGACTCACTCTGTCTTACTGCCGTTTGCGTTTTGGCCGTTTGCGTTAGTGCCGCGCAAATTGGCAATTTGCCGCGCTCAAAACACCACAAATTTGCGCTCCCGTGATCGCGGCGCGCCTTCGTCATTTGCCGGGGCCCATTTAAAATTTCCGCGCCTTTAGAGTGTGTGCCAAAACGGCGTGAATAATTGAAATGGGGGGACACAGAGGCACTCGGCACCAAGTGGGTCCCATCCTCGAACATTGTTTGCCCCCACAAACACAAGTTTCCCGAGTTTGGCCGAACAATGGGCGCGCCAAGCACCGGATGGAATCTGTGCCTGTCCGCCTGTTGTGCCGCTTGGTCCAAATAGGGGGCCACTTCCGATGGCACACACTTTTGAGGAGGCGGAATGGGCCAACAATCGTCTCCAGGAACACCACCCCATTTCCCCGTTTGGCGCTTCTTTGTCATTCATTCTGCCCAAAATGTCTTTGAGTTTTAACCCCCCACAAGTCATCCCTCTTTGGCAAATGCCGTCACTCTGTTCAGCGGTTCAGCACACAAGACAACACCTCACTCTGGTCCTACGCAGTTTCACCAGTTCTCAGCACACACTATCCCCTTATATCTTCGTATTTTACATGCCATCTGTTTCCTGTTTGCGGATTTTGAATCCATCCGGCGATTGGCTCGTCCGTTCCAATTAAATTCCTCCACACCACTTCAGTGTGGGCGTTTGGTGGAGTGCGGGAGTAGTGTTTGTCCAGAGTCCAGAGCCATTTGGCCTCCACCTCTCATTGTCCCAGCTCATTCCCATTTCATTTCAATTTGTGTTGTTTTCGGTTTTGCCGCTTCCCCTTGCCCACCAAAATGGCCCTTTCCGCCCCATACCTTCGCGCCCAGCCCCAATTAAATTGTTCCACCGTGCCGTCACCGCGACGGCACTTTGTGTGCCGACGGCGCTAGGGCGGGCGGGCACGGTGTGGAATTTCACGCGCGTCAGGTAAACACCAACCAGAGGGTCTGAAAATGAGGGGAAACGAAGATGACGCCCGGGGCGGCCCATTTGGCGGATTACCGAGCGGAAAGGACGCGAGACAAGAGAGCGCGAGCGGGCAAGTCATTAAATGGGGGAAGCGACACGCGCGATTGTGACAGTCTTCTCTCCCTCTGCTGGGGGTGAGCGCAATGGGACCATAGCCAAGGGTCCACTTGAGGCTGGGGGCTGATGAGTGGAAAAAGTTGGGCAGGGGCCGACTGACTGGGCTCTGGGCAGGGGTCGAGAATCGATTCCCCCCACATTTTCGGTGTTCACGAGGGCGCCCGATTTAACCCCCGTACACATGGGGGCGCCCATTTCTTATTTTCTTCAGCCCCCAGCGCGGATATCCCTTTCCGTTTGCACAGCTCTTTCCAATCCCTCCGCATTTTGTGTGGCACCCAATCAAAAACTTTCCTCGGTCCCCACCAGCCTCTGCCCGAACGCTCACACCGTCATCCGCCCCATTTGGCCAATTGAGGAGGGCCTCCGCTGAATTGGGCCCATCCATCGCCACTTTGTGCGGCGCCCATTTTTCTCGCGTTTCCCCCCGAAATAGTGGCAGCGTCCTTTTGTGTCGCGGCCAAAAACTGTTCCTTCTCCCGTGCGCTGCTGCTTCTCGTTTTGCTTTTGTGTTCCATTTTCCAATTCAATTCGGCTATTCAATCTGTACCGCAAACAAGCCCAAAAGCCTTCGCGAACGCGCAGTGCAGACAGCCGTTCTTATTCCCCACTTGAATGGACCTCTCTGGGGAAAAAGCCAAAACGAGGGGATTTTCGACGAAAATCCCACAGGCGTTAACAGTCCACACTTCACACAAACATTGGCCATTGTCTTGCGCCCCATTCCTGTGTTCCGTTTGCACGTCATTCGGACCAGCCTCGTGCACTTCTTCCCACAGTCCCATCTGTTCTCTCTGCGCTTCTCACTTTCTTATCTAAGCATTTGTCGGGTCGAAAGATCCGAAACTTGTGGATGAACCCAAAGATTTTTTGGCAATGGCAACAGCAACATTTACCTACATATACTCTCTTTTCATGCATCTTTCTTTTCGCTTTCGTTCCTGTTACATTTTTCAAGATTTTTCTTTCCTCCTCTGCTTGAGCCGAACCTTTATTTGGTTCATATTCCGTAATTGGCCTAAATGAGTTAACCGGCGGTGGGAACAGTGACCGCGGTTTGTTGAGCAACGAAACTTTTCCCGTACCCAAAGGGGAAAGGGATTGGTTTGCGGGACACGGGAACGATGCAAATGGCCCCTCCCGGAGACTAAGTGAAAATCAATGGGCCCGTCTTTGGCCACAATTCGGGGGACAAAAGGGGGGGGGGCACTGCGGATGGGACGGGGCACATGAGAGACGCAGACGTCTCCTGCCCCCTCCCCATTGTTTTCACCTTTCCGCGAACAGCGGCGGCCAGCAATGTGCGTTTTCAACACTCCTTCGTCAGTGGGCTGCGCCCCCGTCTTCGCTGTTTGGCCTTCACAATTATATATTTTGGTCTCCTGGCCATGCGTCGGCCATGGATACGAACGAACGGAAAGGGGACAAACAGAGGGGGAGTTGAGAGAATGGCCCCAAAGAGGTGGGCACGAAAGGAGCACTTTGGGAGCTGAAACAAGGCCCGAATGCATAATTGGCCCACAAGTGTTCCAACTTCCAAGCAAAGACTTTGGGGGCTCAGCAAAGTTCCAGGGATACACGATACAGACCCAAGTGGCACAAAGCCACAACGACAAGTTTTAAGCCCTTTTGCCGGGCCAAAATCTCGACTTGCCAAAAAACCTTAGCGGTCATTTGATCAAAGAAAATTCGAACACTCGTGTTCCGGGATTCCCCATTTGACGGCGTAGTTTGTTCCCATTTGCGCCATTTCGGGCACCATAGAGCGCCTATTTCCGTCGGTGCTCAACAAACAAATGGACCACCGCTCGCCAAAGTGCAGCGCCATTCATTGGCTCTGCTCATCGCCCTGCTCAATTTGCATTTTCATCGCGCGTCTCGTCCCTCTCCCTCCAATCCAAGAATACCCCTTGGCGCCGGTCGCCACAATTTGTTCCGCCAATTATGCCCATTCATTGGCTGTGCCATCCATCCGTGTTTTTTTTGCGTTTCCGAATTTATCCGAGTCCCCGCCATATCCGCTGCTGCCGCGTGTCCATTGTCTGGCCCCTCTGAAGAGAGTGTGCCTTTTCAGCAAACAAAGGAAACGAACCTCAAAGGCTGCGGAGGGACACGCCAAAAAACGAACAGCAGCAGGCAATTGCAACACAAAACACAGCGCAGGAGCAGCAGAATGGGCGATGCACTGGACGCGCTTTCTGCGGAGGCCGAGCTGCTCATCGATGTGCCGGCGGCGTCATCATCGTCGTCTTCGGTTGCGCCAGTCCAACTCAACGAGACACACCAAGACGAGGCCGAGGTGTGCACAAACTCACATGTAAGTGCAGTTTTCTCATTTCTGCAAGCAAAAATGGAATCAGAAGCCTTTTGTTTAAATGATCGCTGATTTTCCGATTGTTTGAGCCTCCCACTTCAGATCATCTCTGCCGCCACAATCATCGCCTTCACGGAGGACATGGACGCAATTCTGTTCGTGTGCACAGTGCTCTCCTCCCTGCTGCAGCTGTACGTCATTTACGCGGCCGTCAAGCACATCCAGCGCAAGACCAGTGACAAGGTAGGATGGCACCAATATCTGGCCAAGCTTGTGGGCTATGACCATTTCGTCAAGACTTTAAACACATGTTTCCCATTTGCAGTGCATGCACGTGTTTTTGTTGAGCATGACGGTGGCCGACTTTCTTCTCACGGGTGAGCGCAGTCGCTTCTCAAGCACAGCTAATACATACTCCCTCTTTCAGCGCTCTGCTATCCGGTGGAGTTGGCGCCGCGTGCCGGCCTCATCCAGAAGTTCCCGCGCCTGGTGTCCGCCGCCATGCACATGCTGTGCTGGATCGGCCTGATCGTGTCGTCGCTGTCGCTGGTGTTCCTGAACCTGGACAAGCTGTTCTTCTTCCGCTTCCCGCTCAGGCACTTTTTGGGCGCGCCGTTCCGCATTTTCACTGTGGAACCCTTTTGTGTGCAGATATTCCAATTTCTTCACGCGCGCTCGCGCCATCTACCTGGTGTCCGGCTGCTGGGTTCTGAGCACGGCGTTTGTGCTGTTCGCCTGGGCCACCGAGTCATTCCATTGCGTGGACGAAGATTGGTCAGAACGGGCGAAAGGTCATTGGACAAAATCACATCCCCTGTCCACTTGCAGCATCACGCTGGCCATTTTCCCGAACCGACTGCACATCTACTTGCCGTTCATGATCTGCGTGGGAGTCATTCCAACGGTCACTTCGCTGATAGTCGCCATCTACATCATGAAGGTCGTCGCTGAACATCGGCGTCAGATCAAGAAGCAAGGCAAGCGCAGAGGGAATGGGGGCGCAAAGCAAGTCAATCCAATACACTTGTAGAGCACTTGTTGCGAACTCCGCGTGACTCGTCCCCGTCCACGCAGCGCTCTCATTCGGCACAGGTGTCCGCAAAAATGAAGGTGGGCAATGTGTAGAGGAATGCAGTCAAATAATTGCGCGCGTTTCCAGTCCTTCTACTTCATCTTCATGACCACCGTGTTCACGGCGCTCACTCTGCTCCCGTACCGCTTTGCCGGACTCCAACGGTACTTGTCGTTAGCCATTGGGGGAAGACTCGCTTTCATTTGCAGGTCACTGAACCCGCAGCGGATGAACGAGTGCCTGACCATCTTTCTGTACTGGCTGATGATGTACATGATCTATTTGAACTCGGTGAGCCCCCCAAGCCCCCAACTGGTTGGTTCACGCGCTCAGCGTTTCCCCCAATTTTGCAGATGGTGAACCCATTGTTGACGGTCACCGTGCTGCCGCAGTACCGCATGAACTTCTTCAACTTGTAAGCGGCAAATATTTTGCGCAAAAATTGAAACTTCGCACAAAAACAGTGCACAACAACATTTTTCGTCTGTAAAAAGTTCACCACTTTCGCAGATGCAAAGGGCTGTTTTTTCGCGCAGGCGCCGACAAGCACCAGCGCGAACAGTACACGTCCGTGAATCGGATATCCAGCGACATTCTGTGATTGTCCCAGAAGAACAGACGCGTTTATAATTTTATAAATATTATTGGCCGGTGTTTTAAATTATCACATTGTGGGGAACGGGGAAACTGGGGTCAACAGGCAGACAACATTGTTGTGTGACACACATCAAGGCAATTGTGATACAAATATGATATGTGTAAATAATTAAATGTGCACACATTCGATTCCGACTTTTGCCGAAAGCAGTGCCTTTTCTGCTGGTCCATTTTCATTTTGCTATTCTCTGCATCACTCGCACAAAGCCAACTCGGCGTAAGCTGTTGCGTCGATAAATAAGATATCGGAAACGGAGTGATGACTTGAGTGAAAGTTTGATTGAAAGGGAAAAAGTTGAAAAATTGGATGCTCCCCCCTGTGCCGGCCCTTACCAGTACCCACCCATACGAGTTGGCGACACAACCAAGGTTTCGTCGGAACTACACCTCACGACCGTGCTCCAAGTGCCTCACCGGGGGTATCTAACCCCATAGCATCATCGCAGCCAGTTCAGAACGCGATGTTCCTCCCTTAGCCTTGCAGGCACTTGTGGGACGTCACTTCGGATCCTATTCGCCAGCGTATACTCCTTAGCGAATGGGCGTCGCACCACCCAAGCGAAAAAGGGGCGAGAGTCCACTCGCCAGCTAACGGCTGCGCCACCAAGGCACATGTTCGCGAGTGAAAAGAAGGAAACCAAGTGATTGCACTTTTGGACTTAGCCAAAAAAACGCTATTCTCTCCTCTGTATTTGATCAAACAAAATTTGAATAGTGCATTTATTTGCTGCGCAAACATTCATTTATCCAAATAAATATTATTGGCCGGTGTTTTAAATTATCACATTGTGGGGAAGACAACTGGGGTCAACAGGCAGACAACATTGTTGTGTGACACACATCAAGGCAATTGTGATACAATATGATATGTGTAAATAATTAAATGTGCACACAGCACACTCTGTTCGCATCGGCACATGTGAAATTGGGTGAAGGAATTCAGCTTGGAATCAGTGAAACTTGGCGAATTGCGACACATTCCAGATGGGCTCCTTTTGAATTAGGAAGTATCGGAATTTTCTCTTCGACCAAGTTCATGAGTGTCGTAATTCGTCATACACATAGAAGGATAAAAGAATACATAAATTATAATTTATATGAACGCCACTTGCCCATATTGAGCTTACACAACACAATCACAAAGTCACATTTCTGCCTGCCCCGTGCGGCTAGACCAGCGTGATTTTGAGCACTTCGCCTACAAACTTGCTCAGGTCCATTGCGCTCGACTGCTGCACCATGGCCAGCGTCTTTTCGCGGCACTCGAGCAGACGGTATCGCAGCAGATCATTGCGCTCTCGCCACTGGCGCAGCTCCAGCTCCAGCCGGCGGATGCACTGCTCAGCCAGCAGACACTTGGCGTTCAGGCGCAACAACTCGTTCTGGTCAGACAAAGAGACACTGTTTTGAGGGCACCAGGCACAACAGGAATAAAACAGTGTTGAGCAAGCACTCTCGTTCTGGCACTTTACAGAACAAAAAGCTCTCTGTCTTTCATTTTCGAGATGCCTACTGACAAAAGATCAGGAAATGATTGAAATTGAGTGCCCAACGCTGGAAAAGAAGGGATTGAATGGTGTGCGGAATTTTGCCTGGAACGTGATGTTGCCGGTCGTCTCCAGGTAGGTGCAGCGTGTCTGCGACAGCGCCAGCCGATGCTTCAGCGCCGCACATTGGACGCATTCCGCGTGCACCAGATGGCCACCGCCACCACTGTCCACGCTGTTCTGGGAGCGGCTTGGCGGCGAAATGGTCTGGCTGTGGTGGCTGCTGCTCACTTCGCTGTCCGAGTCCGACGGACTGGAGTGGCCCTGCTGGGCGAGCACTGACGACGAGGAGAGCGACGAAGAGGTGGATGGTGCGCACGAGGAGGATGTGTTGCTGCTGCTGTTCTGCACAATCACGCTTCCTGGTTGCGGCACAGCCATTTGAGGCACAATGGGGCAAACAGCGGTCGAATTGGGCGCCGGCAAGGCAGCGACAATGTGATGTGCAAACTGTGTGGGCGAGAGAGGAGAATGAATGGCATTGAAGTTATTAATGGAATTGATTGGTCCAAATGGCTAAGTTATGGCAAAAACGAATGAATCAGGCTGAGCACATACCTGGTTGCCTGGTGCGGTTGCTGTTTGTCCATTCACGAGATTGCAGAGCCGACTCTGCTGGCCCAGCAGCAGACTGCTCCACAGATTGGCCACCAGCATTGTGCGTTGCTCATCGCCTCCAGGCACAAGCGATGCGGGAACGGCACAATTGGCGCTGTTGTTGCCCAACGGCATTTCCAAGTTTGGACACTCTGATGAAGAGTGGACTTGCTGCTGCGCGTCGTTATGACACTGCGATAGGCTGTTGTTGTCTGCTTCCTCCTCCTCTTTGTCCGTTCGCTCATCGCACTTGCGACTCTTGAACGTGCTAGTCATTGGGTGGTGCCTTCCCTGCCCAGTTCACCTTCAAATGCTGGTGCAATGCATTCTTGTCGCGGAACGCCCAATTGCAACAGCGGCACAGGAACACGCGCCCCAGTTGGTGCTCACGCGACATGTGCGCACGGAGGGCGTCGTTGTCTGTAAAGAATGGACAAGTTTTATTCTTGGCAAGAGCAGGAAAAATGTTTGCCGAAAGCCCCCGATGGGAATCGAACCCCAGCATTGGCCAAATTAGGGCCAAATGTTTGGAGAAATCGGCCAATTTTCGAGTTTTAATGGCCATATATCTTGTTCAAAGCTGCACCAAGCAATTCAGTCTTGGTACAATTTTTTAGAGCTTTTTCACAGATCTATCCAATTAGTTCACGAACGTTGTCTTAGCTTCGTTCCTAGTCGCATTATGTTCCGTCAAATAGTACCCTGGCAGCTGGCATTGAAACCCTTTCCATCCTTCCGACTCGGTCGGTGGACATTTTGCCCCAACTCCCAAGTCCAATCACTCTTGTTTCTCGTTTTGTGTGTGACTTCTTCAGTTTTCCCTTTCCGCCTTCCCCATTCATTGGCGTCAACTTTCGCCGTTTTTACCTCTCGTTTCTTCGCCCATCAGCACTTGCTGTGCCGGCTCATCCCCTTGGCGAAGTGCCTCCCCCCCCTGTGCTTGGGTGGGTGCTCTCTCTTCCTCTTTCGCGCCCTTGTCCACCGCCGCGCCATTTTCCATGCCAGCTGTGCGCAACTTGCGTTTGCGCGATCCGGCAAAGCCGGCACTTTCCAGTGCGCGGATGTACTCCTCTTTGCGCTGCAGAATGCGGCACACGTTGCTCTTGGCGATCTCGTAGCGTTCCGCAATGCTGGCCTGGCTGAGGTTGGAGCAGCGCTCCGCCAGACGGATCAGCTCCACCTTCTCCTCCAGCGTCAGCTCCTTGTACGGCTTCTTCTTTTTGCGTCTGGCGTCCGCCGTCGTGCTCAGGTCGAGGCCGCCTTCCAACAGTTCGCCACCGCCATTTGTGTCGCCATCCTCTCCATTGGTTGTGCTGCTGTGCTCGCCAAATGTGGCGCCTGCGCACAACAATTGGCCGGTGGCCACGCAGTTGGCCATTTGGATCAGTGGGCGGGCTAGGCGCGAGCAATGGACGACGACTGCTTGGCGCACATTTCAAATATCAGGGTGGCAATGGAGCGCCTTAACGAGAAGCGTAAATTGAAAATCCGGACGGGGACTATGACGCGACAACTGCGACGACAATTGGACACCAGCAGCGCGCCAGCAACTGGATCATGGCGAGAGTGCGCCTTATTTAATGCGCAAGAGGCGAAAGGGAGAAGCCCGGATGCTCCTTTCTCCGCCGCCGCGACAACGCAGCGAACGAAGGCGACCGACGTCCCATTCCCCGCGCCGATTAGCTAATCCCGTTGCGCAGTCGCGCACACACAACACACACAAACAACCTTTTCTTGTCCCTCTTCTTCCCCGCAACGTTGGCGAGATGTGAAATTCTCGCGCAACGCAACCATTGCAATATCTGCTGCCTGGCTTTGCGCGTCCATTAGCCAAAACCCGCGCCCGGTCCACTCCCTTTCTCGCATTGCACAGCAGCCCCATCATCACTGTGTGCGCTGTTCCTGTTCCCCCCCCCATCGCCTCTGTTCACTGGCTCCGCCGCACATTTGGCTCCAAAAAGGGCCGCAACGGGACGCGCCAAAATCAGCGAAAGTGCAAAAGAGCCCAGCGAGCGGGGAAGAGGGCTGCTGGAGGCGAGGCTCCTCTTCGATGACGTGCACTTTTGCGGCAGCGGGCACACACAGATATCGCGAGAAGCGCAACAAAAACAAATTGAGAAGAGGCGCCCACCAAATGTGATGATATGGAAGAGCTAATTTGGTTCTGCGTGATGACGTGCTGGGCAGCTGGGCAATTGTTTTGGGGGGAATGCGCATAAGCAGCGAACGAGAGAGGAAACTAGCGGAATATGGAGATTGTCCCGCACAATGGTCCAACGGGCTTTAGTCGAGAGGACAGTTCTCATCGACATGTCCAAATGTTGGGTCAAAGCGCTTAAGGCAAGCGCCAAATTTGCCTTACCTAAGCTTCCCAATTTTAGGAAGTTTTTTTGCCAAATTTGACATGACATAGATGTGTTTAGCTATCTAATTTTCTAGTCGAAAATAACCGAAAAACACGTCAAAATGTCACGACTGTAATAGCTCTGCTGGACCCTGTTCATGACAACAAAGGGGATCCATTTTTGGCCAAAAACCTAAGCAATTTTCGCAAGTCTTGACCAGTAAATCGAGAAACCCAATCAAGTGGAAGGCCCGAGGTCCGGGATTTAGATTTGGGCGGGATGGGAGGCGATTGCCCTTGTGCCGTCGCGCTGTTCTTTTTAGGGGTCACAGCCTCCCAGAAAGTGAAGGGCAACCGCAAATGGAGTGGTGGTGGTTGCTGATCGCCGCGCCAGGAATTGACGGCGACAACCCCCGCGATTCCGGAAGAGGCGAATTTTCGGTTTGGCGGCGCCATTCTCGCGCGCAAACACTTTCTTGTCAGCTTCTCGCCTGTGCTGCGCGTCCTGTTCCGCAATGGATAAGCAAGCAAGCGGGAGCAGGGGAGGGGGATGTGGTCGCGGCGCACGATGAATGGCTGCGCCAATTGGAAGTGAGCGCCACCGGAGGGCGCAAAAATGGACCGCGCCAAAGTGGTGCAAAATAGCACAAAATGTGTTGTGTCAGGGATCTGTGGCCAGTGCGCGCCGGCGAATGCGCCGATTCAATGCCTCCTCGTTGTATGTGTGTTTTTTACGAGCGCACATTTGTGCGCCGAAATGAATGGATGCGGATTGGTGAGGCGCAAATGACCGTTGCATTGCAAGGCAAACACAAGAAGGGGGAGGAAGCACACGGGCACAATTCGGACAGCAAGATTTGTACAAATTACAGATGATAGAGATTCAGAGATGACGCGATGCTGTTAACCATTGAATGCAATGGCTTGATTCCCCAATTTGGACCAAAATTGCACAACCAATCTCATGCAAACATCTTTAGATACTAGATATAGCGAGTGGATGGATTAATTCGTTATCAAAAATGGTAGAAAAGCTACCAAATATTTCTTAAAAGCTCAATAGTACCCCCCACAAACGACAGCAGTAAATAGCTCATTGGAAGCGTCTCTCTAAGAGCTGAATGAAATGGTACCAAAATGAGGCCGATCTGATCATTTTCTGAACAACAAAGTCATTCAGCGTCAAATATTCATGCAAACATTTGGCAGCTTTTTCTCTACCACTTTTGGCAGCGGATTCACTTTATCCGTTTTAGATATGCCTCTGGATCTGATCAGTGATTGATTAAAGCATTGGGATCAGGCCATGTATGAGCGCGATTGCGCACATTTTGGCCCAGTCTAAGGAATCATTTTTTTCTAATGTCAAATGAGGACACACATGGAAGAGAACTGCCGGTATTGGGGAGCCCCAGCTATGTGGGTCGGAGCTCTCAGAGGGGGTGGAATGGTGGGGCTCTTGCGCCACCCTGTGACTCGGTTGCAAAGGCCATTAAACGCGGGAGTTGACCCGCGCCGACGCATCGGTGGGGGATGTACAGCTTAGCGGTCGGATTAGCTCTCCGTGCTGCTGCCAGCACATTCGCGCGCATCGCATTTTTTGTAGGCCGATTTGTGCGATTGCACAAAAGGATGTGCTACACCACGCACAGCCACAGCAATTGCGCCATCCGCGGATGGCCCAATTCCCCGAAATTCCGCAAAAACGACGCCCATTTTGACCCATCGATTGCAAAACCGAAAACCCCACAAAAAGTTCACTCACTGGCCAACTGGGCGTTGCATTGGGTACAGCGGAAACGGCGAAAGTGCGCCTGCATGCGATGGCGCGACAGACTGGACGAGTGGCAGAACTGCTTGAGGCACGCCGAACAACGGAAAGTGCCTGCAAAATTTACGTGTTTAATAGTTTAATTGAAGATTTTCGGCATTTTCTTATTTTGGCATTTCGTCCCAACAACTGGGCACCACTTGGAAGGACATTTCCATTCACAACCCAATTTTGTTTTTGAAGCATAGCGAGAATTAGAGATGGGTTACCTTTCAAATCGGGCCGCTTCAAGTGTGCCAAATGTTGATGTTGCTCCGTTGCCGTGCCATCCGCCCGCTCCAGGATGTGTGTGCCCTCTGCTGCTGCCTGCTGCTCCAGCTCCATCCCAATTCGGTTGCCGGGTAATTGCAAATGAGGATGAGCGCCCAGCGCCAGTCTTAAGGGCACAAGGGGCGTGGGGGCATGTCACAGTTTGTGTCCGCTGACCTGGATTGCGCGCCCCTTTTGGGGGAGGATGGGCACGCTAAATGCACTTGCGCCTGTCCGATCGGGAGGCGGAAAGAGAGACAAAACTAGCCCCCACCCCCTCTTCCGTCGGCGCTTCTGCCGCGCATAATTTGCAGCCATTCGGCGGCGCACAAAGGAATAAGACGCTCGGACCGGCAAAAGGTCGCCCCCAGCCAACGGAAGATGCGCTCCCCCCGAGCGCCAGCATGAACAGGTTGCACTTTGCGCACACAAATCTGAAATCCAAAGGAAGCCCTCCACCCCCTCTGCGCTCGATTTGTTTGCGCAGCACCGATTTGGAATTGTGAATAGCATGCATGGTGCCACCGGAATGGAAGATTTGGCTTTAACAACATTCCGCATCACATTGGAGGGAGGGTTCGTTCTTAAAGCGTCACAGAAAAAATGAAGTCAGCTTCCGGTCAAGCTGTCGATTATGGTTTCTTTCGTGCTTTTGGAGCACTTGGTTGTGGCCATATAAGGATGCAAAAAT
>VAHH01000983.1:0-16602 GCA_013357305.1 Radopholus similis | reverse complement strand
TGGCAAATCGAAAGCGCCCAATGTGCAACGAATTGGTTTGGGCAGTGTGCAAGGGCATTGGCGTAGTGAAGACATCGGATCGGATCCTGCTCACCTCGGCCAACATTTACGCCTATTTGGAGAAGGCATTCCGCAAAAAGGCAATTCACATTTAACATTTTAACGATTATTTAACTGCGTTAAATCCTCTCCAGCTAATTTATCGGGACGCAATCAGCTTCCTTAAAGCAAAAATTTGGAGTAAATTCTCAATTGATATTGAACAAATGGACCAGAACGTCGAAGATAAAGTTGTGGTGGTGAGTCAACGGGTTCAATTTGCAACCTTTAAGCACTCATTTGTGCCAACAGATCAATCAGAAGAAGCAAACGGAGTCTGAGTACGAACTGTGGACCAACCATTTGCACATTCGTATAAGGAATTTGGTAGTCAAACAATGGACGTCTTATAATTTATAGACCATTTTACACAGTTCGGGAGAAAGTGCGTTGATATTCGTCAAAATACATGAACGGTAGATACTCCATGTTGATGCGACAGTCCGTCACTGACAATTACAAGCACCAGCAATTGGCGTGGGAATTTAAAAACGTTGATGATATGGACATTACCGCGATTGGACCCAGATATAGCGGCGCTTGATGTTCAAAAGATGTCCAAGGTCCACATTGGCTGACTTTAAGCCTTATGAACTTAGAATGTTCACATTTCAAATTGATAAATAATAAAGACATTTGTACAACACCATGGTATGATTAAAAAATACCAATTTCACACACATTTGAATTTTACTGAGATGTAAGAATGATAATTGTTGATAAAATTTTATTTTTAGAACATTACAAGATGCCAGGTTCGAATATCTCGTGGGCTCAAGGTAAACTTTTATTAAACTTTTTACGCTAGTTACATTTACAAGCAAATGGAGTGGGAATTTATTAAAAACGCTGATCAAATGGTCATAATTGATCGGAAATCGTAATGATGATTATTGATTAGTGTTTGATTGAGATTTTGAGATGAGGAGAATTAATGAATGATTTGTGTTGTCGATTCTATTGGTAATGGAAATGGATTTTTATGTTTCTAACATCCGATTGCCGAAGCAGGAATGATTGTTTCGTTGCACAGTCGGCGCTTTTAATTTGCCATAACTGTTAAAACATCAAACAATGAATATGGATTTTAATTTTTTGAAATCGACTATGAATGAATGGGCCCTCCGCCATTGCTGCCATCACTCGCATTCTGAACTCATTGGACAGATGCGTTGATTGGATTGAACTCAGTGCTATACATTTCATTTTTTCAGAGCGGCATTGAAGAACTGCAGCAAACTGACATTTGGTCCCCACGGATATCTTAGCGAAGACCAAGAGCAACCATTTCACCGCATGCTCATTCAATGGCTCAATGCGAGCAATGGTGAAGGCCTCATCTCGGTTGTAGGATTTTTATTGCGCAACAAACGCGAACTCGCTCAAATTGCGGCGGCGCAGAACCATTTGTGGCACCAAATACACTTTGATTCGACGTTCCATCGCGGGAAGCAAAAGCACATGGAGTTGGACTTTGGTAAAATTCCAAAAATGACCAGAATCGTCTTTTGCCGTGAACCATGTTATGAGTTATGATTGATTTTTAAATGTCTTTCACTACACTTATTGCGCATTTCAATGACACCAACTAAAGGCTTAGCCTGATCGAGTTATATGGCTCTTCCCGCTGATCCATGACAACGAAAGTGTGTTTATCACAAAAACACTCACCTTGTCGAGACATTGTTTGCACTGGAAGCGTACGGAATTTGAATGCACTTGCATTGGAATTATTGGTATCGGTCGATTGTGCTGAATTGGGATGCATTGATTAATTTTCGCAATTACCTAATCATATTTCCCTACACGGCATTGGAGCCGTTGGATGTGTTCGCGCACATGTTTGGCGAGCGCTTCTCGGGAGATAATGGACGACGTATCCGCGTTGCATCCAATCCAACAGCAACTCAGCCATGACGTGAAATGGAAATGGTGAAAATTGAAATGGTGCACTGGCGCTGGCTTGAGCACATGCGCGTACACGTGTTCCACAAAGTCCACTTCGTTGCCGAACACCTGGTCGCACTCCAGCCAATGGCAGGTGAACTGCAAACCAACGGTATAGAACAAAAGACAACGTACAGTGCTGATAAGGCCGAAAATGACCAATTTAATACAAATAGGTAATAAAGTATGAACATTCATCATAGAGCATTTGCTTTATATGTTTTGCCAAAACAGTTAAAAAACAATTTGGTAGCCAGCGGTCAATCTGGCCCCTCACCTCAAACGAAATTTGGAGTCAGAGTCACCTCTCAGACTTCAGTTGAGGAATACGAAAGATGAAGTGAAAGAGGAGAGTACTATGTAATCCTTCATGTACTCAAATACCCGTGTAAAAAATTTGTATTTCCATTGATTTGTCGAGCGGAATTCTATGCCCACCGGAAATTCTTCCTGGTTCTGTTTTAAAACAGAGAGGCATCCGCAGCTCTATCTCATTCCAAAAAATCTCTTTTAGCTTGTTCCCTTATTTTTCTGTACCGAAAAATGTCGGCTAAATGTTTAAGTTTAAATGGTTTATGCAAACCTTTTGGCGGAAGCGATCCATCAAATATGCTTGTATTTTGAATGAAGTGAGCAGAATGTTCGCTGACGAATGTTGCTTCTCCAATTGGCGCAACGAAATTGGCAGGAGGCCGCACAGCTCGGCAACCAGCTCATTGGGCAGCACGTGCCGTCGACGGGACCTCAAGCCAAGTCCAACCATATTTTCAAGAATTTTTTTTTAATTCGGGCAAAAATGCAAATTCCATCGGCTGACCGGTAATTGCGCAGTTTATTGAACTTGAGCGGTGAATCGATTAATGCACAAGGCCATATTTATTCAAAAATGTGTGCCAATGTTAAATGACACTTGGTCCAAATCAATACCTAGTAATGTAAAATCTAAAATGTATGAAGTATGA
The DNA here is from genome assembly GCA_013357305.1 of Radopholus similis. Taxonomy (NCBI): domain Eukaryota; kingdom Metazoa; phylum Nematoda; class Chromadorea; order Rhabditida; family Pratylenchidae; genus Radopholus; species Radopholus similis. The sequence continues at coordinate 13,594 of VAHH01000983.1, read as the reverse complement.
ATGGAAATTTGGAAATGGAAAATTGGACGATAGCGAAAAAAGTAAATTAAGCATTGAAAAATTAACAAATAATTGCATGTTGAATTGTGAAAATTCCTATATAAGTGGGATCGTTTACATCTTTACATTAAGAGGTAAATATTTATAAATGGCCGAGAAACGTAAATATCGACTGCGAATGCCAAATGAACTGCTCTATGGAGTGTGCCGCAATATTCCAATTGCGGAAACGTCACCTGCAATCTTGCTGGTCGCTGTGAGCATTTGGACTTATTTGATGCCAATCTTCCGCAAAAAGGTTTGGAATTTAAATTCAAAAATATTATTAAAATAATTGACCTTTGTGAAGGTGAATTTTCACGTTTTTTTTTGATTGCCAGAACATAACATATACTTTAAGTGAGCCAAGTTTTCAAATTTAGTCGGTCATCTATCAACGAGTTGCTGCCTTCATCAAGGCAAGGATAAGCAACAAACACAACAAACGGCTCGAAATTCGACTCGATCGAGTGGAGCAAAAGCAGCAACCGAGCAATCAAAGTGAACGTCATCATGTTGTGGTGAGTGGGATTTCGTTTGGCTATTGAGCAAGAAGAATTATTCGATTGAACAGATCCACGAGGGCGAATCGGCCGACCAGTTCACCCTCCAAACCAACCATTTGCTCATTCGCGTAGTTGAGCACAAGGAACGGGTATGAAAAAAGTCACATTCTTAACCAGTGTTGTCTTCTTTGCCACGCAAATTGAGATTGGCGTCCATTCATATTGACATGGCATCGATTTTTTAAAGTCAATGCCAATTTAGCCCTATCAGACAGGGTACCACCAATATTCAACACCCCCATTCGGGTCACAGCCAAACGGGCCATTTGCCATATTTTGTGTTGTAACTTTTGAACAAATGCAGCTAAACTGGAATTTTTGGGGTCATTTTAAAGCCCATTTTGTTGGCTATTTAACGCAATCATTTTTTTCAAAAACAATTAAAAATGAACAAAGTTATGACTTTTTAAACCAACTCAGGTCGAGTTTCTCTCAATTTCATAACTTTTTTTCTATGGTCCATAAAGCAAATTTATATTTGCATGAATATAAAAGTTTCGGAGCAAAATACGGTTTGGTGGCCCGTTTGACGTGACTCGAATTGGCCGGTCCCGCTCGACCTAATAGACAACATCGGTCTGAACACCTTTGTATTTTATTGCCGTCTTTTTAGAGCTACAACGCCGAATGTTTGATTGGCCATGGCCAACCCACACTCTTCGGCAACCCGCACATGCACTTCTTTCTGCGCCTAATCGCGCCGTTGGTCCACCCGCTCAGAAAAGAGTTGGATCTGACTGGATGGCAAATTAGCTTGAGAAACGAGTAGGAAAATCTTTTATTTCACCAAAAGGCATTTTAGGCTGAAAAACTTATTTTCTCTGTATGATTTGCGAAAATGTTGGAACCCTTCGGAACCAGCTGTAAAGTAAAAATATGTACATGTTCTACGCATAGAACCGTATTTTGTGTCAAATTAAAATTTAGCCTGCTGCTTCGCTTCCTGAGCGCAGTGATTGGTTGCATTGATTCTGTCAAACTGCCCGCCAAAGGATTTCTGTCGGACCCGATTCGCGCGGCACTGACCAAATGTGACATGCTGAAACTGCACTGCCCCGGCCTTGACCTTAGCGACCTCTCCAAACTGCGTCTCGCACTCATCGGATGGCTCACCGAGCCCTTCAGCAGCAGTGGCAATCGCAAAAAGTGCTGCGCCCTGACCAGATTTGGATTTCCGTTCAGTCACCACGAACTAACCGATTTGCTGGACGAACTGAAAATGGTAGGATTTGGCTAGGCCTAGATGTACTAACTGGGGCCATTTTGCTTTACGGGTTTAAGGTTGTTTGGATCTTTGAGACTCAGTCAATAAGCAAAAGGGGGAGGGCCTTTTCCCACTTTTTTGAAATTATTGTATTTTTGGCATTCTGTTTGGGCCAGATTAGGATTTTGGACCTAGGGCCCGATCATTTTTAGTTGATTAAGAGATTCGCCTTAACCCTTAGTCCCATATTATCAATTAAAATCGCAAATTCAGATGATTAATCTGTCCAATATTTTTGGGTTTCGTTGAAGAAGTTTACTTTTCGTTTTTCACGAAAAAGATAATCACAAATCACAATCAATCATTTGGCATTTCCCACTTTCCAGCAATTTTCTGGAGCAACAGCTAAGCGTCTTCCCTACATTTTACGTGTCGAGCTGTTCCAATTTGGAGACATCAGGCAGCAGCTGGCTGGCTTCAAACTGCACAATGCAGTCGGCGAACAGCTCGAATTCCGGTTCGTCGGCAAAAAGGACTCCTACTTCAGCTACGCGTTGGCCAGATGTCCACTGGAGATGGCCGACAGCATGCAACTTTTTTTCTTTGACAAAGTGCCCACTCTCCGCATTGGGGCTCCCCAATATATGGTGTAGTCGCAGATGTTCGTTCGTGAATGTCGCAAACGATTGAGTTCCTTTTACTTAAAAAATCGTACATTTTTGTAAATCGGGAGATTTGGGGAGGCGCATTCTGTGGTATTCTGTTTTACACTTGCGTTGAGCTTTCGAAATTCCATTTGAAAATGAGTGATCATTGCACGTTTAATTGCGCTTTTTCTCGTTGCCTATTGTCGGTGAATAAACCTCATTCATTTTTCTGAATCAGTAAAAATTTCAAATATAAGAAGAATTGCAAGAAAAATTAGTTTTTATAGATACAATACATACTACTATTTAACAACATTAATTTACATTTTATATATAGCCATCAGAATATCATAGACTCGAACACATGGATTGCTGTCCTGCCCAGTCCAAGTGTACTCGCATTTCTGCTGCAGCAGAGCAAACTGCTGGCCAACATCCGAAATGCTCCATTCCGGTCTTGCAAACAAGGTTAAGTTTGCTAGAGGGTATTTGACGGATCTACAAAAATGGAATGAAGCCTGAATTGCTTGTCCAGCTTTTGAACAATTTATGGCCAGAAACTCAGAAATTGGCTAATTTTTCCAAACAACTGGGCCAACTCAAATAGGCCATTGGATAGGGTCACTTTGAGCTTTCCATTGACATCCCATTCATCTTCTTAGTCTTAAATCTGAGTTATATGACCCACAAACGCACTGAAACGTGCCTGTTCGATAATTCACTCTTCAAATGTTCAAAAGTTTTATTAGAAAGCGCCGCTTATGCAATGAATTGGTGTGCGAAGTGTGCCAAGACATTCCCGTGCTCGGAATGTCGAACGACGACATTCTGTTAACCGCTTTTAACGTGCACACCTATTTGGCAGAGCGATTCCGCAAAAAGGTTCCATTCAAATAAATTTTAGAATTGATTGAATTGAAAGTTTTGCATTTGAGGTGATCTATCGAGACGCAGTGGCCTTCGTCAGAGCAATGCGTGAAAAAGAAGGCGTCATCGCTCGTATTCTAATTAATCAAGTGGCCCACAGCAACAAGGGCCAACATGTTCTGGTGAGTCCAGCAAACAGGCTCATTTGACAGTTGAATGCTGAACATTTGCGGATTTGATACATGAGCACTCCCTCTCCCCTCGCTCATTGGGCAAAGTCAAACAGTACCTACTAGTACTACTACGTACTAACGTATTTTTACATTTTTTACCTAAAGGTTATTTTTTAGCTTATGCCCAAGCCAAGGATACTTCTAAGCCGAGGGTGTAGCCAAACTTAGTTGTTACATACTATTTTGATCCCTAAAAGTGTAAAAGTTAAATGAATGCATGAACTGTAATAGCACCAAAATCTCTCAGTTTGCTCCGCAAATGCAACCATCAATAGCTACTAAACAATTTTGTTCAATTTCAGATCCGTCAACAACAATCGGACACAGAGTTCGAGCTCCGGACCAATCAATTGTGCATTCGGATGTTGGTGGAGGTGAAATATTACAATTCTCGCTTGAGCAGATATGCGGATGATATTCAATGCAAAATCGATATCGGTGAAGATGAAGTCGGGAATGCCCATGTGCACTTCTTTTTGCGCTTAATTGCGCCACTTCTCCATCCAATTGCACTGAATCTGTGCCAATTCCGCGGTAACAAATCTCCGGAAACTGTGGTCCGCTACTTGAACTTGCTTCACAATGATTGGATCCAACTCTCTGCTACAAAATTCCTTTCGACACCAATCAATGCGGAATTGAACAAGTGCAACAAACTGTATATCACATCTCCAACCCTTGAGCAACGCTTTCATCGCGCGTTCATTCAATGGCTCACGGAGAGCAATAATGGGCAGCCAAAAATGTGCAAATTTCCCTATCTAGAGGAGGACTATCTAGCGGCGCTGTTGGCTGAAATAAACGATGTATGGACTAATGAATGGGCTCTTTCGCTGTTTCATTTTGTTGTTCTGCCACAGGATTTTGGCCGCGCCAAAAACAAGTGCACTTTTGGCGTGCACATTGTTCTCTTCCATCCAACCGAAGAAACAGCGCCATTCATCCGGCGCAACAATATCGGTGAACAGCTCGAAATGCGACACAAAGCCAAAAAAGGGCTGCACACCTACATTTTGATCCGGCGTCCCATCGTGGGAATGGACAACAACAGCAATAGTAAATGGATGGAATCGGACTTTGGCGCGATCATTGCTTCCATTTCTGTATCGTAAACATTTTCCATTGTGTTTGGAGTTTGGACAGGACACCCACGGACAAAATATGTTTAGAATAAATGCTCAAGTGGGACGCTGATGAATGAATGAAAAATAATTGGTTAATGTCGTTTTAACGCCAAATTGTTCTCTTTTTTCTTCTTGCGCCTATTTTTCCGCTCCACTACCGGCCAAACGCACCGAAACGGGCTGTGCCCCCAAGTAGGGGCCGTACGGCTTCATGGCCGCCACATAGTTGGGGTGCTCCAGCGCAACGTGCAAATCCAGCTCTTTTCTGGCGGCGCACCAAGTTGTGCATGCCGGACACGCGAACACGTATTGGTGGACCAGCCGTTCATGTGCCAGCCATTCCGAAGCATTGGTGAAGCGCTAAAATGTGAACCATTGACTTATGAGGAGACATGCATGAGATCGGTCCAATTCGATGCCATGGAAGTGATTTGAATGTTGGAATTGATTGATTGATTAATCAAGTTTTCTACTACTTATAGTCAAAAACTTTAAAAAAGCACAGACTGACATTTTGCAAAGATATCTAGAAAATGGAAATGGCTATGGGCCAATTTTTTAGTTTAGTTGTTAGCTGAATGGCCCTACCCTATTGATTGAATAGTCTATGTGAGTGTTGCAATGAGCAATTGGTGGATAAATAATAAGACATCTCACATGCCTGGTTTTGGTGTTGAATGTGGCTGCTCACATGTTTTGCGAACAAGTACCGAGCACCGATGGACAATGTCTGCGAGCAGTCGGACCAACGACAAACGAACGCTGGCGCATGGAGCACATGCGTGTACACATGTTCCACAAAGTCCACTTCAGTGCCGAACGCCTGGTCACATTCCAGCCAGCGGCAGACGAACTGAACAAAACAAAAGTACAGTGCCTGGACAAGGCATTTTGATGGGCGAATAGGATTATTCGCTATCTAAAAAAGATTGAAAAAGCTACCAAATATTTGAAGAAATATTTGCAGCTTTTTCAACCATTTTGTAGCAAATTAATCCATTCGAATTCCAAATTGTTTTGGTCTACTTTTGGTACTAGTACTGCAGCAGTTTATGCCCCCCACCGACCCCGCTTTAACTTTTTCAGTTCCCAATAAGGATATATCAGGCTAAATTGTGTTTAACTTGGGGGTAGTAGTCCCTTTTGCTGTACAGAAAATGTGGGCCATTTGTGCAAACCTTTTGACGGAAGCGCTCCAACAGGTAGGCTCGTATAACGAATGAAGTGAGCAGAATGGCCGCTGAAGCGGTTGGACGCTTGTCCAGTTGACGGTCCGCGACCGGAACGTGGTCGCACAGTTCAGCAACCAACTCGTTGGGCAACATCTGCCGTCGCTTTTGTCTCAGCCCGACCATTTAATTTTTTTTTAAATCTGAACAAGCTTTCTTAATTCTGCTTCAAATTTTGCGAAAAGTGCAATTCTGCGGGATGTTATTGGTTGCTGACTTGCTGAATGTAAAATTTAACGATTTTCTTCTTCAGGAATTTCGCTTCGAAAAATAAGTGTTTTATGTAATCGGATAAGAGTAATCATAATCAATGACCTGGCGAGCCTACGAAACGTCTCCAGTACGAAACGTAATTTTAAAAAATAAAGACCGGTTTTGGCATCATCGCCACTACCTTTTGGTTCGATGCCCAATTGCGGAGTCGGTCAATGTTGAACGACTGGAACGAGAATTTGAAGAAGTTCGTCTGGTGAGGACTTCCACGATTTGTCTGGTTTCACCTGATTCTAATTAGTAATATAAAATGGAAATTTGGGATAAATCATAAATTCATAATCGTTTAATAATTCCGTGCTCATGCTCACTTTTACCATCCATTAATTGACCCAGTATTATTGTAATTGTGCCATTTTAAAATTTTTTCGCTTTCAGATTTCAACTTTTCTGCACGTGTGTTGCAAAATTGCATGAAAATTACAAGATTTGGAATTTGGGTGTTGGTGAAGTTGAGCTCATGAAAATATAATGATGAATGAGAACCAAATCAGATATCATCTCCTTGCATCTTGAACTAACAAAAATTGAAAAATCGCAATGGATGAAGCTAGTAAGTTGACAAATCATCCTTGTCATTTTGTATTAAAAATAGCAGCAGAAAAAGAAAACCAAAAATTCTAAAACCTATACTTGATGTATGATGTAATCTTTATTGTCGACTATTATTGATCTTGTAGACTGTATTACAAATCTCTTGTCTGCTATTTATTACCAAATGTCAAATCTATTATTGAAATTTCCAATGGGATTGACAACATCCCAATCACAACCAATTGTGGAAAGAGAAAGTCGCTCGCTGCCAAATGAACTGATTTACGCGATTTGTGGCGACATTCCCGCGCTGAAAACACCTGACGAGATACTGCTCACCTCTTCGAACATTTACGCATATTTGAAGGAGCGAATCAGCAAAAAGGTTTAAAGCTGGAAATTCGGAAAAATGCATCGCTTCAAAGTTCAGTTAATCTATCGAGATGTGATTGCCTTCATCAAGTCAGGCTTGAACCTCGGAGACCCCCGAAAATCGAGTGACGTTTTGACATTCCAATCGCTCTGTCGCCGTGCGATTGATCTCCTAAAATGGATCGGACAAAGTGAGAAACTATTCGAAATCAGCATTGGTCAAGTTGGTGGGAGCAACGGGAGTGAACATGTTGTGGTGGGTTCTGGTGCGGTACATGTCGTTTGGGCGACGGGGGCTTTGAGAAGCCAAAACTTGGCAATGGATAGAGCTAGAAGAGTGATCCCAAAAGTGATTGAACACAGCTATGGATGCCCTACAAAATTGCATTTGGTACCGAATTGATTGGATCAGTTCGAGTTGAGTTATGGCCAAAAACAAATTTATGGTTTATCAAAGCGTCGCCCAAAGTTCCGGTTCTGGCAGGGCTTGAGTTCAGAGTTTTCCCAACCAACAGATCCGCAAAGAGCAAACGGACGACAAGTTCCAGCTCAGCACAAACCAATTCACTGTTCAAGTGGAGTGCACACCAACAGTTCAGTCTTGTCCATTGCTCTGATCAAAAATGCTGTTTTAGCCATATGCAAATGCAATGGACATTTGGATTCGTGCCGACAATTTGGAGAACCAACACATTGTCTACTTCTTGCGTCTAGTTACGCCTTTGGTCCGGCCAATCAATTGGTATTTGGCCCAGTCACGCGTGCCAGCCGCTGAGTTGGCCCACTTTCTGGCCACAAACAGTTGCTACTGCATTGATTGGATTCTGATTCGCGTCGAACAATTTCTTTCGGCGCCGATCCATGCCGCACTGCACAAATTCGACAAACTGATCGTGAGTCATACCCCGCATCAGTTGGTCGAATATCACTGCGCATTGATCCGCTGGCTCAACGCGAACAACAATGGCCAACCGAAACTGTGCATCCTCGGCTGGTTTACCGAGTTGGACAGGAAAGTTGCTCTGTTGCTGCTGGATGCCATAAAGAAGGTAATTTCTTGAACAAATCATTAGGACTAGTTTTTATGTGGTTTTTTGCCTGCTTTAGGACTTTGCTGGCGCCACAAACAATCGCCCCTTTGTCGTGCAGTTTGCACTGTACACAGACTCATTGGGCGAGTTCACCATGAGAAATGCGCACACTGGGGAGCGGTTCCAATTTCGAAACCGCCGGAATGGGTTTTGTCAATTGGTTCGATATCCCATTGCGCAGTGGCGCAAACACTATCAACTGGATAGGGAATTTGAGGACATCGACACGATGACCACAATTCTCGGTTAAATGAGCAGAATAATTTGTTTGTTTTCGATTGAAGTGGAGTGGGAATTTCGGGCAATTGATAAACGAGTAGAAGTAATCTTCAATGCTTATTTCTAAATTTTAACATTGTATGTCTACATTTTGCATTATGCATCGCATTTATTTTACGTTTTACCTATAATGTTTATTTTGTTAACATACTAGGTACTCAGTTTTTAGGTTTTTACAGAGCTGAGTTGCCAAAGCCAAAAATAGCCAAATGGCCGAGTTGTTGCCAAACGGCCAAGCAATTCGACAGCGCCGAGGAGGCGTCCGAGAAGTGGTGCAAGAGTTCGACGCATTCGGCAAGGTGGCCGACGACGTGAAGGAGGAGCCGAAAGCAGTCAACGGCATATGTAATCAATTTGAGCACTCCCAAACAAACCGTTCTCTGAGGTCTTTTAAAGTTCAAACTGAAACACATGGGATCTGGGGGAACTCCCAGCTGCGCAAAACCTTAAGCAGTCGGCATCGAACTCATTGCCTTTAAGCTGCTGCCCACCCGAATGGGTACTTGGGTACCTTTAATTCATTGCCTTTTGAAAGTCTTCTTTTATCACTATCAGTTTACCTACCTATCAGTTGTCATCATTTGGAATGTTTGGACCGGACGTGGGCTTATCCAAATTGTCTATTCAAAGAAAAATTTTAGAAGTAGACGATAGACGATCATTCCCAAAGATCGTAAATTTGTTATCAGGTTATCCTAATTGAGAAATGAAGTACAGTCACTGACAGCCGAAAAGTTCAGCTGGTCACCCTCAGTGCTCATAAATTTGGACTATAACTTATGGCAAATATGGATATGGGGACGAGGGGGATGAGTCGATTGTTTTGCATTGATTCTCATTTGTTCAGTGTCTGTGCTCTGCCTTTCGCTAATTGCTGTGCTGCTGGTCGGCGAGTTGTACAACTACGCCACCAACAACGAGGTGGAGTACCGATTCTCCGTGGACACCGACTTTGAGGAGTAAATATGATTTTGTTTTGTAACGGAACACCGAATATTGCCTTCAGGAACCCAATGCTGGACATTGACATGATTGTGGCGGCCCCTTGCAACAACCTGGCGATCATGCCGATGGGCGTTGACTCGGTCGAGCGGGAGGACTCAGGCAACTCACAGCTCCAAAAGAGTCCCTCGAGGTTTTTGGCATTTGGGACTGAACGCTTTTGGCACCCAAATCCACCGCTTCCAGGTACGAAATGAGCGCTGAAGAGGAGGAATTGTGGTCCGCGCTGAAGCGCGTCCACCGCGACCACTTCAAACCGGGCACTTCGCCGCTGAAGGCGCTGAACGAGGTTTGACCAAAAAATTGGAGGGACATTTGGACAAAGGGACGTTCAGCGTGTAGATTCGTTTCCTAGGTATATTTGGAAGTTTCAAAAACAATCGAGATTCACAAATAGTTTCGCTTAAAAGTGATCTAGATCGAAAAAATGGACTAATTGAATCCAAAAATCAAACAAGAAAAGGTCCCAAGGGCGATCGGTATTCACTCTTGCTTTCAAAAACGTATAAGATTTCGGTTGCTTAATTTACGAAATTCCAAGATCAATCCAGATTTACTTATATAAAGCATAAAAAAGTTGAATTTAAGCGCACTAAGATCAAGACCCAAAGCATTAATGGCCGATTTGGTTATCGAGATCTTGAGAAAGTTCTAAGTCCTGTTGTCATTAAGCGACAAAAAATCAATCAAAAATACAATAGCCTCCAACCGAAATTGAACCCACGCTGGTCATTGAACTGAAGGGCAGTAACTCAATTAAATCTTTGCTTTGCTTTCATTGATTGCGTTTTTGCACTCAGATCAAGTACGTGGGCGGCGAGATTGAGCAAGGCTTGCAGCAGGCGGAGGAGGTGAAAGAGCTGGCGGAACGCCTCAATCTGGAGCAGAAACGTGCCGAGCTGAAGGCGCGGGGCCGCGACGGAAGCACAAATGCGGAACAGCACGTGATCATGATGATCGGCAACGGCATGGGCGTGTTCCAGATCATGCTGGGCGGAGCGCCAGGAAGTCAGTGAGCCCGCACAAAATTTGGCCTGGATTTCCAAAATGGCCTCTAAAGAAGACAACTCTTTTTGGGGCCAGATAGCCCCTGATATTGACTATCAAATCACCAAAATGTTCACTAATTGGCGTTGCTTCATCTTTCAGAAATTTTACGCAGAAATGCCCGTTTCGGCTCAGATTGACGAAATTTTCAAAAATTAGGGCTGGAATGGAGGAAGGTCCAAATTCGCTCAAAAAACAACAAACACGTTCGAATATAATGCCAAAAAATGTTTGACCACAATTTTTGGCCTTGCCTCTAGCTAATGGGTAGCCTGCAAATTTGAATTCTCCCCAAAAGCCCTTTCACCCGATTCCATCCATTCGTGCCCTCAGGTGGCAGTGACGAGCTGGAGGAGGGCTCGGCGTGTCGCGTGCACGGCAAAGTGCCCGTGCTGAAGGGCGCCGGCGACCGGCTCACGATCACAGTGGGCAAGGCACTGCCCATCGGCAACATCATCCAGCACATCGGACCAAACCAGCGTACGTTTGGCGCACGAATAAATGAGTGAATCGCTAGTTTTGGCAAAATTATAGCTAGAAAATGAAAATAATTAGCGATTTTTTTAAACATTTGTCCAATCGCCATAACTTGGCTATTTTTTGGGCTAGCAGAGAGATAAATAAACCGATGGATAGAGCACTTATTGGGGTTATTCAAATGACACTTGAAGCAAAATTTCAAAAAGTCTATTTCTTAGAGGCGCATTAATCGAAGAACCGCCGGTTTTGGGTCTCTGGTTTTCGGTTCAGGTTAATACCACGACAACACTGGAGGACAGACACATGGAGGTTCGAGTCCCGCCTGAGGACTTTTTTGCATTTTAAAAAGTTGCTCCCAATAAAGATTAAAATGATGATTACATTGCTCCAATTTGACACTTCATCTCCCTCAGACGGGAACATTTCGCATCGCATTGAGCGCTTCCACTTCGGCCAGCACATTTGGGGTCTGGTGACGCCGCTGTCGGGCGCCGAACAGTTCGCCCAGAATCGTGAGTGACAGCATTTTGGCTGTGCAAAAAGTGTCCATTTTAGCCGGCACCACATTCAAGTATTTCATCAAAGTGGTGCCTACGCGCATTTATCGCGGCGGCTTCTCGCTGTTTGGCAGCGACTACTTGAGCACATACCAGTACAGCGTCACCTACACGGTAGGTGGAGGGACCACAACCGAAAAGTGCACAAAACAACCAATAGAATCCCTTTTCATGGGAAAATCTGGTTGATCTTTGATTGTTGATCCATAGGCTTGCTTTTCTGTGATGTTCTTTATACCTGATTCTTGGGACCAGATTTAGCCATCTGATCCAACATTTTGGTCTAATCTTTAAAATACAATAGTAGTTGATCTACACCTGTTCTGATGCCTCATTTAACCTTGATCACTTGATCTGATCCAGCAATTGGTTGGCTCGGGCAATTTGATCGGATCCGTTTCGACCGATTGATAATCTTGAGTCTTTAGGTCTTTACCCATTCGCTCAGCGGAGGGCATACCCAGAGAGCTTGTGGCTGGCTGGCTGGCTATTTCCTTCTCCTTTTCCCCGGGTTTTCCCTCTGGCTCTTTTATTCCTCCCTCTGGTCTGGTACTTCCGATGCACTTCCATGCGGCGGATGAGAGTAGAGGGCTGACCATAATATTAAGTCATAAGAGCAATGCGAAAATCCAGTAGATCTGATCTTATAGTATACCTAAAGCTGATTTTGGGTCCAAATTCCGGTTCCCTTTTTATTCGGCATATTCGAGATCTGAGGCCGAATTCATCAGTCACTAGATATTAGGTAGAATGATCTAGTACCTAGGCCAATTTCTTAACGGGACGAATTGTCAATTTCCGAATTTTTGTTTTTGCATCTTTAAGATGAAGTGAAGACCAAAACGAAAATTTAAGTGTTCCCCCAGCGATGGCTATTCCTTTCCCGTTCCTGGGGGTTTTCCCTGTGGCACTTTCTTTTTCCAAGTTCCAAAGATTCCGCACATTTTTACATTTTTTGCCCCGCAGAAAAAGGAGGCGCACGGCGAGGAGCACGTGCACGACTCGATTGTGTTCGACTACGAGTTCGCGGCCACTCGCATTGACGTCTACCCAGTTGCAGTGTAGGCACCAAAAACATTCCCCCAAAATTGGACAAATATTAAAACACAGCAATTATATTTGGAGTCTAAAATGGATGGCCTTTTGGGAACCCCAATGCAGGGGAAATTTCAGTTGTTTTAGTTTACATTATTCGAGCGAAATTTGCCAAAATTTGATATTTCAGTTTTCGACCTCTAAATGGGTGAATTTTCAGTTTTTTATTGCATTTTTGGTAGTGAAATGGTACCATTCGATTTAGCTCGTCGAGTTAAGTCAAAATAGCTTGCTTTTAATTTAGCGATTTAAAATATCTCAAAATCCCTAAAATGGATGCAAACTAACACCAAAAACGCAAACTCTTGAATGGTGAAAAAGTGGAGCAAGGTTTTGGCGAATTTGATGCAAATGGCATTTTGGATAAAGAGGACAAAAATGCACATTGTAAGTAATGTCTGATTGGTCCCAATCAATCGAAGAACGAAATTATGAAATTTCATTTTAATGGTTGATGACCACCTACCCAATCAATCGATTTTGCAGAATTTTGAGTTTTGACCAAATTTAAAGCGTTTTTACGGTTTAGTTCACTTGACACCCCTGATTTGTTTCAGCTCCCCGGTGCAATTGCTGCTGCGCATCTGTTCGCTGGTCGGCGGCATTTTCGCCACGTCCAGCTTCCTGGAGGCACTCGCCTCCAAGCTCTGGGCACTGTTCAGCCAGACCCGAAAGAACTGAAGGGGAACTGTGGAGGGGCAAAAGACAAAATCTGTGCTAAATTCTAATTTTTCCTAAATCCCCTATTTAACGGGTCTTCTTCTTCTGCGCCGCAAGTCGTTCTCTTTTATAGATTATTTTTTAAATTTTCACCGAGAAAAATCGTTTTTCTTTTTTTAGGGAGCGACCAAGCAGTCTTTCTTCTCTGGTATCTATCTATTCACTCATTTGATTCGCAATTTCAATCCTTCCAATTGTTGAGATAGCGCATTCCTTATTAATTCAAATCGAATTA
>VAHH01000982.1:0-16661 GCA_013357305.1 Radopholus similis | reverse complement strand
ACCCCAACTGACCACAAGCCCAATGTCATCCCAACTCACCACAATTGCTATTTGTCCCCAACTCGCCACAATACTTATTTATGCCACTCACCACAATTGCTATTTATGTTTATGCCCAACTCACCACAAATTGGATATTTACCTATGGCCCAAAGTATAGCCAAGTAGGCTTTTTAGTTTAAGCCAATGCAGCTTAGCTTAGCTTATCCAAAGCAAGCTTAGCTTAGGCTTAGTTGTGATGAGTTGGGCATAAATAGCAGTTGTGGTGAGTTGGGATGACATTGGGGTTGTGGTCAGTTGGGGTGGGGCGCACAGGTTCACACCCCATCTAATGGTTCCCCGACAGGACGGATGTACTACATCTGTTCAATGCGTTCCCCATTTTCATTCACACTCTCGAAGATGAACCAAAAAATTAAAAAAAAACAAAAAAGAAAGAGCGAGTCTGACAATTGTGATGTGGCGGTAGAAAGAGTGAAACTGGTCATCTGTTCAAACCGATTTCTGAGCAGCTCAATTGGAGCCCCCAAGCCCACGGAATTGACCGTTTCGGGATTATGATTCTGTTTGTAGAGGAACGGCACCGGTGGTGCCAACTGCTACAATGACGACCCTTGCTGTGGCGCCTGGTCGCGTCTGAACGAGTGCAGCGCCAATCCGCCGTTCATGATGCGCTACTGTCGCCGCTCATGCCACCAGTGTGCCGCACCGCCGCCCAGGAGAGGTGTGCATGACGTTGACACGGACCGGCACAGTCCAGTGCCGAACGTTCCAGTGCCAGGGTGTTTGAGGGGCCATAACTCAGCCAGATTTAATGCTAAGAAAGTGTGTGAGATGTCATTGGAAAGCTCAAAGTGTGCCCCATCCAATGGTCTGCTCAGTTCTAAGATTAGCTGAGAATTGGCCAAGTTATGGCCAAATGTTTGGAAAAATCGGCCAATTTTCGACTTTTTTGGCCATAACTTGTTCAAAATTGGACCAAGCAATTCAGACTTAGCACCATTTTTGTAGAGCTTCTAAAGATCTATCCAATAAGTCCAAGAACTCTTTTCTACCTTCGTTTCTTGTCCAGTTATGCCTCATAAAAAAACCTGGCACTGGAACGTGGGCACTGGAAGCTTCCCTACCGCGTTGACATGTATTACAAAAAATGCCAAGAAAATGCCGAGACATTTGTCAACAAAATGCCGAACTCAAAAAACTCAGACAGTGAAGTTTTGTCAACAAAAAGCGCCGAACTCATCCAATTTGGCGATTTTCCAATTCCCCCCTCCGTTTTGAGGTTGCTTCGACCGGCACATCTCGTGCGGCTATTGGCGCTCGTCGGGCGAATGCTCGCGGCGTCGTCAGTGGATGGCGGAGAATTGTCGCCAGAGCTGCGGATGGTACCAAACACTACTATTTTTGTTCGGGCATTTGATGCCGCTCCTTTCCTCGCCCACAGGTGCCATCTCAGCCAGGCACAGCTGTGCGCCTCGGTCGCCCAAATGAGTCGGATGTGAGGAGCGGCAAAAACTGCACAATTTGAATATGTTTGAACGGTTCGATACGCGATTTTTACAATTGATTCTTTTGCTTCTACCTGGCATTTGAGGGATTTTTGAACTGCCAATCAAATGGTCTACATAATTCTAATTCTATAGCTCTCCAAAATTCCAATTGGACTTTAACAACAAAATGTCGAAATTTTCGACTTTCGGTTAAAACCTTGATTTCAATATGTCTACCGTTTACGTTTTACCTTTAGCTTGTAGGCAATTTCGTAATTTATTCAGTTCCAGTGATACCTAGTGAACACAAACTGAGCTCCAATAATACATATGTATTAATAATCCCAATTCCCCAATCTCTTAAAGTTTTGTTGGAACTGGTCTGGAAAGCGGAAATTGAAAATTTGATTCGATTCAAAAAATTCAATCAAATTCCTCAAATGCCAGGTCCTTTCTTGCAAAACGCGCACACTTCTTCCCTTTGCTGTACTGCCAATTTCCTTTTCTCACTTTTACTGCTTCCTATGCTTATGCTTACGAGTACGAGATCAAAATGAAAACTGCGAACAAATGTATAACTAGTATAAAAAAATCAGGGGGCTTATTCGATTGGTTTAAAAATCGGACTTGAACCGTTTGACGATTCAATCAGATCTAAAATAGGTATTTATGATCAAAGTGATCATTGATCAGTGTGATTGGAAAGCTCTATTCTCCTTTTGACTTTTTGAAAATTGCCAATGCTGACTACTGATCAGTGATCAGCAATGATAAATATTTAATTGATCTAGTGGATCCAATCATAGAAAAAATGTCTCTCTCGACTTCAGAATGCACAATTTGATGACTTTCTGATGAGTGAAAATTCTATTTCATTTGGAGATTTTTCTGAGTGAAAATTCTATTTTTAAACATGCCTGGCGATTCTGGGTCTACCGATCTCGCCCGGAATTGCATTCCAGATTCTAAAGCAACGATCGCTTCAGGTCCGTCTGGTCAATTACGCGGGCAATGCATTAAATTGAGTTTAAAAAGGACGAAGATTCTTCCATTCGAAATCGACCAATTTACTACTTTTTTACTCAAAAAAGAGACAGCCTTAAAACCACAACAATGGGCAAATTGGAATGCCGAAGATGGAGTTTTTAGAAACACCGAGCCTACAATTCTTCATCAAATAGTTAAATGCGTCGTCCAAGAGTCTATCAATCTATCATATAGTATTCACCATAGATCAACAGTTTGCCATTTTAAATCTTCGCATTCACCAACTTGGTCCCCTCGATTCCCACCAGTCGCCACAGCAATGATCCACAACACCTGCACTCTTCTCTCCACAATGTGAAGAAATCTGCGCGTGTCTTTGCAGCAATAGTAAAATACATATCTGTACATGTGTTGTTGCCTTGTTGCTGCTGGCCAAGGCAAAAACATGACTCATCCGTAAAAAGATGTGAAACCCACTGCCCACTTCTCAGTTCTCACATCGGAGCACAGAGGAAGAGAAGACAGCAGTGGATGGATGATGTGGATTGTGGACGCTTGTGGGCGTTGAAAATAGGAAGATGTAAGGTTGGTGAATGCGCTGAATGGTGATACACAAAGGACACGAAACATGTAAACACATTTAGCGGCAAAGAACGGTCTTCTTACCTCTTACCTTTTAGCCTTTAAAACTCGCCATCTTTTGCCCTTCCCATCAGTCGATCCGCATTTGCTATCCCCCATTCCGCATCGTTCCCACACTCCCACAGTTGAGATGGGCTTGGCGGTCTTTTCCACCAGTCGGACCATTCATTGCCCATTCATTACTTGTGGCTCTTCTGCGATGTTTAAATTTATCCATATGCTTATTAGCTTTATGTTAAAATCACACATTTTTTTCGATCTGATGGAGTTTGGCCCAACTCATGTTCCCGTTTCAGAACAATTTTTATAGCGAAATAAAGTGCGTATCACTCATCAAAATGGGCAACAGCAACTCCAGCAGCAACGATACGGACAGCGAGAACTCCAGCAGCAACAATACGGACAGCGAGAAGATCAAAATGGACAACAGCAACTCCAGCAGCAGCAGCAGCAGCAGCAGCAGCAGCAGCAGCAACAATACGAAATGGGACAGCGAGAAGATCAAACTGGACTGGGCACCCGACTACAGCAAGACCATCGCGGAAGTGGCCATGGAGAGGGCTGGCCCGGTGGGTGGTTTGGCATTTGGCCTAAATTCGCAAATAATAATCGATTTTTGGCACACCTTAAAGTCGAAACCGTTCACATTATGCAAATTTTTTTCGAATTGAAAAGCAAAGTAGGGTTTTGTTGATCATTACTCATCAGATTTGAAATTTGAAGGCTAAAATGCAATGAGTAGGTGAAGAAGGAAGGAAGGAAGATTTCAAGTTTTATTTTTTAGCCGCCAAAGTGCGAGATCAGCTTCGACACGTACAAGGCAATGGCCACTGAAGCAGCTAAAGCGGCGATGGAGAGAGAAGGCAAAGTCAAGGTCGCTTGGGAGTCGACGAAGCAGTTGCTGAAGGACGACTGTGTGCAGCAGAAGATTGTGCACACCGTCAACTACCTTGTGGCGACAGATGCCGAGATTATGCGCCGCGACCCGTACTGGCAGTTCATGCCCAAGGAAGACCCGTACAAGGCCGCCCAGTACGCGGCCGAGAACTGGCACTATTATCCCTCCCAGCTGCCCTAGCCAATCAACAGAGTTGATCGGATGATCAATCAATCCTCTGACTGTTGACATGTTGACATCACATCTTCGCATATATATTTGTGAAAGCCTAAATAAAATGTGTTCGAATGGGAGGACCCTTTTGATCGGAGCTTTTGCCTTTTGGTCTTTGGCAAACAAGACACACTTGGAGATGGTATTCGCGAAATTTCGAAACTGATGGGCAACAAATGATTGTCCAATTCTTTGTCCACATTGCCATGTATTTTTACTTCCCATATATATTCTTTTCCACCAAAAACTGCCTGCGCCAAATCATTTCTTTTTTTGACCAAACTATAATTGGATTTCAATCGCATTGGCGCCATTTCAATGTTCAATCTGTTTCCCTCGGCGGCCTTTTCTTTGGACCTTTCCCCGAACCAATTCCATTGCCCAGTGGGGAGCAGAGTGAGTCAGTCATCTGCTGTCTCCGCATCAATCAGCAGCAGTCACCAGTCAGAGTGTCAGAGATAAGCGTCAAAAAACAACAACACTTCCTGGGCCCATTCTCGCCACTCCCCTCTCACTCCTCCACCTAGCCTTAAATTTCCGATTTCCAATTATTGCTTTTGATCAAACCGAAAACGATAATTGCTAAATGTAAATACAAATAATGCCTTCTCTATCAATCAGTTAGCCATTAATCTAATCATAAATTATAAATTCATAATCACTCATCTTTTATAATAATATGCGTAGGTATTAGGTGCCTACACAAATTCTTGATTCACCTCTTCAAAAAAATTCAAATGCAATCTAGCCATTTGAAGATTAAGCAGTGATTAGTGATTGAGTCCGCCACGCACAGTCTCAACTGGTTATGGCTGCATTTGTACATTTGCTTTAGCTTTCTTCCATTTGGTTTTTTGTTTACCGCAGAATTTCGGTTCCATTTCAAATTGCCCAAATTTATTCCACGGCGTGTTCTCCACCCGTACGTCCCGATTCAATTTCCAAATCGTGTGCCCTCTCCACCCTTCTGCCCAATTTTGTTTTCGCCACCAAAGCGGATTGGAGCAGAACGGAACAAGTAATAGTAATGGTGTTTTAGTGTGGATGCCTCCACATCCACCACTCTTCTTCCATTTCCATTCGGCTCTCCTCGTTTCGCGTCGGAACGGAAATAAATAAATTGCGTCCCTCTCCCTCCCTCACTCTCTTCTCTTCTTTTAGTTTTCGGTCCGTCCCCGCGGTCGCGACCTTTGGACGAGCGCGCCGCAGCGGGCGCAGTCCCCCCAAATTGGCGCCGGGCAGATTTGCTCAGTTTGCCCGGAATGAACGCGCCAACAGCCAATAACAGAGCGCAAAAACGAGCCTATGAGCCTCCTCCTTTCCTCTCCATTTGCCTCGCTGTTTTTATATGTTTTTTCCTTTTTTGGTCTCCCATTTCATTTTTAGTTTTTGGTCCCTCATTTCATTTTTAATCTTTTCATTTTAACGCTAAAACAAACGAAAACACAACGCCAAAAACAATGTCCAACGCCACCAAGAACATCCTGGGCACGCCGACCGTGCACAACAACCCCAACTTCAGCGCCAAGGGCACAGCGGAACTGCTGCACAAGGCGATGGACGGCAAGGCGAACAAGGCAAGAAGGGGCCAATGGTCAAAGCTAAGTCACAAAAGAAAAAAGGGATCAATCACTTCCAAAAAAGCTATTGATCATTGCCTTTAAAAATGGTAGAAAACAGAATGACCAAAGGAACAAACGATTTAATCTGTCTCAATCCTCATTTCTCAATCAGGAGACTTCGCTTTCAGGACCAAGTCATCCAGGCACTCTGCACCATTTCCAACCAACAGGTACTTTAAATTTTAAAAAATAATCGATTGGAAAAGTGACTTGAAATGTGCTCTTCCAGCGTCAAGATGTGATCCAGGAGTTCAAGGCGCTGTTCGGCAAGGACTTGGTGGTCGAGCTGAAGAAGGAGCTGTCCGGCGACTTTGAGGACGTGATGTGAGTGCCATTTTTGGAACTGAAAGAATTACATTTTTGTGTTCGCCCAGTCTGGCACTGATGGAGCCGCCGGCCATGTATGACGCGCACCAGCTGCACAAGGCAATGGCCGGCCTGGGCACCAAAGAGTGAGTTTTTGTTGACCAGATCAATCAATGGAATGAATCACTTATCTGATCAATTAATAAGATCACTGATCATCAAAGATATGATAAATCAATAAGATTATTGATCAGAGATATGATCAAGCAATAGAATCACTGATCAACGATATTATCAATCAATGAAATCACTGATAAAAGATATAATTCAATTAATAAGATCATTAATCAATATATGACGAGATTGATCGCAATAGGATCAATGATCAAAGATATAGTGAGATTTTTTCGCAATTTTGTTCGCAGATCGGTGCTGATCGAGATCTTGGTGTCGCACAGCAATCGCCAGATCAGCGAGCTCAAAAAGGCGTACACACAGCTGTACTCCACATCGTTGGAGAAGGACATCGTTGGCGACACCAGCGGCGCATTTCAGCGCCTTCTGGTCTCGCTGTGCAACGGGTCCAGAGACGAGAGTTGGCAGACGGACGCGCTCAAGGCGAACCAGGTGCGAGGGAACTCAGGCAAAAACAGAATGGGGCTTTAGTTTTAAATTTGGATGGCTCTGATTAAGTCCAGGAGGGATCAAATGGACAAAAATGTCTCGAACCGGACCCCAATCTATCCTATTTTGATCAGCCAGATCAAGCTTAGATTGGACCCAGATCACGCTCTGGTTCAGCTCTGATCAATCTGATTAACCACAACATAAGGACTCAGATCAAGCTCTGGATCAGTCTTGATCAGTCTGATCAAACACAACAATTGAGGACATCAAGACCTGGCTCTGGTCTCATCGGTCTTGATCAGTCTGATCAAGCACAGCAATTAATTCTCATGGAACGTGATGTTTGTTCCCCCCACTTGAAGGCAGCCCATTTGTTGTACCGAGAGGGCGAGGGCAAGAAGGGCGTCAACGACGCCGCCTTCAACCAAGTGCTGGCCAACGAAAACTTCAGTCAACTGCACCTGATCTTCGACGAGTACCAGAAGGTCACTGGGCACTCCATTGAGCAGGGCATCCAGCACGAGTTCAGCGGCGACGACAAAGAGGGGTGGGCAGCAAAACAAATGGAGAAGGAATAGAGTTATGCATAAGAAAGATCCCAAGGAGCGATTGCAATGGAGGCTAGATGCTTCAGAAAATGACATCGAGATGGAATGGATTTGTCTATATTTTTGGCCATGTTATTGCTAAAAAACTAGAAAACAGCGCCATTTTCCAAACAATCGAACGCAACTGGGTTAATTGCTGGACCAATAGTTGGAAGCTGAACAGACCATGAGGAGAGGGCACTCTTTCGGCTCTTCAAAATGGCATCTGATTCAATTTTTTAGCTTAAATCTTTACGGAAATATAGCTCTCAAAATCTCTGACAAAGAAACACTGCCCACTCTCAAATGCCACAATTCGGCTGGACTTCTCATTGGGTTCCCGGATGATTAGGCGATGACATTTGACAGATAAGTTGAAGTAGCTTATAGGCAGGGTTGCGCCGAACATTTCAAAAAGTTCGAACATCGAACTCGAACACAAAAATTTCGAACTCGAACATCGAACGTTCGACGCAAAAAGGCGCCCCGAACATCGAACGTTCAGCGCAGCCTTTGTTTATAAGCCAGAAGTAGGAAAAATGATAAAAATGGACTTAAATTACAATTTTCTTTACATTTTTAAATCTCTAAAAGTCATAGCTAAATGATTGAGTAACCTTCCCCGTGTCCAATTTTCCGTCCACATTTCAAGTTCTCTCCGCATTTGTTCCCCCAGATTCCTGGCCGTTGTGGAGTGTGTGCGCAATCGGGCCGCCTTCTTCGCCAAACTGCTGCACAACACCACCAAGGGCCTGGGCACCCGGGACGCCGACCTGATCCGTCTGGTGGTGTCGCGTGCCGAGTGCGACCTGGCCGACATCAAGGCCAGTCTCGGGGCTCAACAGGGAAACGGAGCAGCAACGAATCGCAAAGGGGAATGGGACGATTCTCAAAGATTCCCAACATCTAGGGTTCAACTATAATTTTCGTCTAAGAAAATTAAGCGAATTGGGCACCAAATGTGAATTTTTCTTAGATAAACTAGGCTACAATTTAGGCTTAGAAATGGCTTTAAGCTTAGGCTAAAATGCCATGATTGGTAGGGCTTAGAACTAAGCTTAGGATTAGGCTGGGCTTAGAAAGATAAGCTTAGGCTTAGGCTGGGCTTAGAAAGGTAAGCTTAGGCTTGCATAGCCTTGTTTTCAGGTTTAGGCTAAAAATTTGACATGTCATAAGGTCCATAACTTTATCAGACACTACTAGTCAGATGTGTCAGTTCCGGCCTGTTTTTGGCACTATTTGAGAATTGACTGAATTCATCGATAGGAGTCGAATTAAAAGTAAAGAACGATTATTTGCCGAATTACAATATGACTATATGACTCCATTGAGCACGTTTTCCGCAGGACCAGTACGTGAAGTTGTTCAACAAGACGCTGGAGAAGGCCATCGAAGGCGACTGCTCGGGCGCCTACAAGAACGCACTGCTGGCACTGGTCAAGGGCAACTGAAGGGATTGGGGGCGATGGACGAGCCAACAAGAAGAAGACAAGAAGACGCATTCCCCCGTGCTAGGTCATGACGTCATGAGTTAAAAAGTGCAACATTGTGCATCAGTTAAAAAGTGCAAAATGGGTCATCAGTTAAAAAGTGCAAAATGTAAACTTAGCTTAGCTTAAAGTTTAGCTTATTAAGCTTAGTTCCTAGGTAATCTTAGCTTAGAAGCTTAAGTAAAACTTTAAGCTGAGATTTAAACTAAGCTTACCTAGGAACTAAGCTTAATAAGCTAAACTTTAAGCTAAGCTAAGTTTACATTTTGCACTTTTTAACTGATGACATAGCACCGCATTCCCCTTCCCATTCTTGACTCTTTGGGGTGGAACAATTTTTTGAGCAGAGCCACCAACCATTCTGCCGGTACAGTTTGGGCGACGGGGACCTTTGAGAAGCTATAACTTGGCAAAGAATAGAGTAGAAGAGTGATTCCAAAAATTATTTAGATGGACAACGGAAGCTCTACTAAATGGCATTTGAAGAGAATTGATTGGTTCAGTTTGGGCCAAGTTATGGCCAAAAAACTCCAAAAATCCCTGATTTTTTCAAACATTTGGCCATAACTTGGCCAATTTCCGGGATATCCGATGAATGATTATATCTTTGGATAGAGCATACTTTGAGCTTTCCAATGGAATCAGACTCATATTTTTAGCTCAAGTCTTAACCAAGTTATAGCTTCTCAAAGGCCCCCGTCAATGACCTGTTCCGTCCGCCATTCTGCCCCAACCCATTAGCAACATCAGTTGTGCACCTTTTGGACCCCATTTTGTTTACCTTCCTTTGCAAAATCGGTCGTTTATTACTAATACTTATTATCCAACTAGTAATCTGTCAAATACATATTTACGATTTGGCTCTAGCAACAATTTTTCTTAAAACTGCCAAAACAAAAATATTTTCCAATTCGTCAGTTCACCCGTTCCCTGACCTTGTCTCTCTGTTCACCGAATTGTTGTGAGAATTTGGCGACAAATTTATTTGGCTAGCATTGTGTCCTTTCGCTTTAAAACATTAAAACACAACATAAATATTTGTCGCAATTCCACTAATAAATTTGCTGGCGCCCGTGAAGGAGAGACACTTTTTGACTGTTTGTTACACTCCGAGGTGACGGAAAACAACAACAGGAAGGGCAAACCAATGCATGGGAGGAAGAAGAATGTCCCCGTTCTACTCCCTTTGGCGAGTGTTGCGCACGGCAAAGCATAACCAATTTTTATGAGTGGAGAAACAGCGCCAAGCAAAACTCAGAGTCCAAACCGCACGTCTATTTAGGAAGAAGGTTTTAGACTTTCAATTTCAACTGATTTTGCGCCATTGCAAGAGCACTAAATGCTTTTTGGTTTGTTCAATCAACTAAACTAATAATATGGCCAAATAGAACGCCGTGTTTTCTTTCAATATGTTTTTCAAAGGAAAAGTAATCGAGATTTCCGTAAAATAGCTAGAACGATAGAAATTAGAAAGAAAAGCACGACTATGAGGCTATGACCTATTTTGGCATGTGCATTTTTTGCTTCCTTCATTCTCACCTTCCCTACAGCAATTTTTCATTTGCATATCAACCCGATTGTTACTTGGAGTCCTATATTCTTACAAATAAATCTACTAGGCAAATTCCCTGGACCTTTTGAGCACGAAATCTGAGCAAATTGCTGGAGACCAGTTGGAAGCTTAACAGAGACCATTGGAGAGGGCACTCTTTTGGCTTTCTAATGACATTTGTTTCAAATGTTTAGCTTAGATCTTCACGAAGTGTGATGGCTCTCCAAAGTCCCTATCGCTCAAACGATCTGCTCCATTCCCAGTTCCCACTTCACACACACTCCGCAGTCCGCACAAAGCCCAAAACATGCGCGAGCACAGAACAAAACACAGCTCAGCTAGCTCATTTTTAACATTTTGACATTTTTCGAGGGTTGTTCCGCTTTGCACTGTTGTGCTCCTTCCGTTGGGTTGCCGGCGAGAGACTTGTTCCGTCCCAAAGCACACAACACAACAGACGGGAAACTGCTCTCTCTTGGAGGCGGAGACAAGAGAGGAGTGAGAGGAGTGACTTCTTCGCTCGCCAGCGCCAGATTGGGATCTCGTCGCCCGCTACAACTAGCACAACACTCCTTCACTCCTTCTCCTTCTTCTTCCGCTGCATTCGCCCTCTTCCTTCGCCTGCTGGTCGCGCCCAGCCGCCTTTAGCCCGCTTCCTTTGTCTGTGCGTGGGTGTCATTGACCTCGGACCTCGGCGCCGAAATTGTAGGGCACCGCCGAGGCGCGTCAGCGGCGCAAAATTCGCTGCTCCAAAGTCGTCAAAGGGTCAAAGGCAGAGACAGCTCCACCAGCCCAGCACTCGCTGTTCTTTCGCCAGCACAGGGGCGCCCGATCAATGTCCGCCACGCTTGGCGCCAGCTGCACCCTGAAAATTGCCGTGACCGGCGGCGCCGGCGCACTGGCTGCGCACCTGCTGCGCGCACTCGACGCGCGCCAAGACATCGCCGAAGTGCGCACAATCGACCGCAAGCCGTTCAGGCCACTGCTCGGTGGGACCTTATATTTGTGCCTTCCCTACACGAGTGCGAATTTAACATTTAAACATTCCGCTTTCTGCATCTAAACTTCTAAACTCTAATATAACTATATAACCCCTTTTTGGGGCAGACAAAAAAATGAATATGACAGCTGAAAATATTTATACATTGCCATCGGAATATAATTTTAAATAATGCGCATTTGGGGAACGGATTTCCCTCTGGTCGTGGTGGTCATGTTTGGTTCATAATTCGTTGGCATTGCCGCCGAAATTGGCCTTCGTTTTTGACTGTTCGCGCACTTATATTCTCCTCCCCCACAAAAACAGGTGGGCCCACCCTGAGCGTTCCGCACGTGCACCACTGTTGCGATCTGCTGGACGCTGCACGACTGCAGAAGGCGCTCGAAGGCGTGGACGTGGTGTTCCACTTGGCGCGCAAGTCGCTCGACTTCGTCTACGTGCAAGACCAACGGGCACTCAATGAACGCTACTCCCGCGACAATTTGAAAGGTGGCGCATTAAAAAACGTCGTGTACTGCTCGAACTTGATGGCATCGATTTTCGAAAAAACGTCGTGTACTGCTGCTCGAACATCACAAAAACATTTTGGAAAAATATGGCATAAAAATAAAAAATGTTTTGGCCTAATCCACAATTTGTTACAGCCACCGAGTGCCTGTTGGACGCCATTTTTCGGTGCTCCGTGCCGCGCATGATCCACATCGGTGGTCAGTGCTGATTTACTTCAAATGTTCACATTTGCACTAGAAAATATTTTAAAAAAAGTTGCCATTTCAATTTTTGTATTCTTTTTTTTTTGCAAAAAATCGATTTTGTTGGCGCTTCTAAGTTCAAGCAAATGAATGAGAGTATTCCCACGAGAGGTGTGTGACTCAATTTGGGCTTTGTCCTCCGCTCAGATGCGTACGCCAATTTGCCGCCGGGCGACAACTTCGGCACGTCGGAGGCCATCCATTGTGGGGTGCCGTCGCGACTGCTGCTCGGCCACTACGGCTGGACGCGTGCACGCGCCGAACTGTGTGGCCGCGAGCGCAGCGGCACACAACTCCCAAATGGTGGGTGTGGGCAATAAAATAAAAGTAATGAATAATTATATTGATATTTAATCGGAAAAGGTTACCTAATTCGCTACCAAAAGTGGTTAAAAAAGCTACCCCAAATGTTCGCATGAATATTTGACGCTGAATAACTTTGTTCAGAATGCTCAGATCGGCCTAATTTTGGTACCATTCCATTCAGCTCTTTTAAGAGAGACGCTTCCAATGAGCTATTTACTGCTGTCCTTGGTGGGGTACTATTTGGGTTGAAGAAATACTAAATATTTGGTAGCTTTTTCAACCACTTTTGGGGAGCGAATTAATCCACTCGCATATACCTATTTAATACCTTTTTTAAATATGTACTAGTATGTGAATTTAAAAAAATGAATTGATGAAAACTCTTTGATTGATGATTGAGCGAATGACCAATGATTCCATTAGTCTGAACATGCCTTCTCCCAATCCTCAATCATGTATTATGTCTATTATTTCCTGTGGTAAAAGTATTCACCTTTCACACAGTTTTCTTTGATTTTTGAAAAATAAATTTTTTTAATTCGATGGCACTGAGATCTTGTCCGTTCCCCCTCTGTCCAGGCGATACTTTCCACGCGTTGTTCTTGCGGCCCACGTTCGTGTATGGCGAGGCGGTTTCGGCCAAGCTGGTTCGTGCACTGCAAAAAGTGGGCCAAAGCCACGACGGCACGCTCAGTGATGTGGCCGGCCAGTCCAACGGAATGCTCCAATATGTGAGTAGGAAAAAACAATTCGATCATCAGGGATTCTCGGGGTATACCCAGAATCTCCAAAAATTAAAATGTGACGGTGGTTAAACTTGCCTCATGTCAATTAAAGTTGGTTGAACCCCCGTCCCCTTCAAAACGAACCAACATTTTTCAGCAAGAGGATGGGTCCCACCGATTTCAAAGTGACCCAGGCCCAATTTTTCACAGAATATTCCCCACATGTCCCTCCACAAAAGTACCATTCGAATCGCGCAAACAATTGAATTGAAGCGGCTGACAACAAATCAAAGTTGGGTGGACCCCATTCCCCCTTCAAAACGAACCAACATGATTCTGTGCTTCGGAGATTTTGTGTTTGGAGATTCTGGGGAGACTCATTTTCATTGGCCCTTGTTCGTTTAGAACCTTTGTAAACGAAAATAAGAAGATTCCCTCGCACACAAAAATTGCAAGAATTTAACCCCCTCTTTGGTCAGATCTACGCGGGTTCTCTGGCCGCCATCATGTGCGAGTCGATGGAATTGATGCTGTCGGAGAGGGCACAGAATCTGTCCGGCGACTTCTTCTACTGCATGGACAACACGCTGTGCACAAAATTTGGAGAGGTGAGCAGCCCATTTGTGCCAATTTCGATAAATATCTTGGCATGAATGAAACTGGAGGAAGTGATCTTGGAGATTGGAGTGAGTGACTACAATATGGTCAGAACTCAAAACATAAAAATCAGCGTTTTTCAAATCGGCCATTACTTGTTAAATCTCATGATGGCGGAAAAGGAGTGATTTTGGTGAGAATTGTGAACTAACTGTTAGGAATGGGGTGCAAGTTTGCTATGGAATTCCATTTTCTTTGATATGCATGTTTCAGTTCTGCGCACCTTTTGCACATGCACTTGGCCTCCAAATGGGCCAGTCGCGGAACCACTGGCTGGCACTGCTCAAGCAGTACAGCATCGAGACACTGAGTTGGCTGACCGGGCGGGAGGTCGGCCGACCGAACTTCTCTTGGCCAGCGCTGCAAATGCTGTTTGGCCAGGCGCTGGGCTTCTCCAACCGCAAGATGGCGCTGATCATGGCGTACAGGACGCCGAAGGGCAAGGAGGAGGAATGGCTGCGCAGGACAGTGGACTGGCTCCGAGAGGAGATGGGCAAGGAGAGGGCCACCGAAGAGTCCAACAACAACAACAAGCCCAAGGAGAACGGACTCCGAAGGATGGGATGAGCGCAAAAGACACACGCGTTTATCCAAACACCTCTTTTTTGAGTTGTATCTTGAAGTGATGAATAAAACAGGGAAGAATGTCTAGCACGAAAAAAGTGAATAACACTCGTTCGTTAATCGGTTAAACGTCGTCCGGATCATTCGGATTGTCTTTGTAGGAGACGGAGCCGTCCGGATTAGTAATGGCTGTTCACTGCCTGGTGCCTGTACGACTCGCCGAACAGCTCATAGATTCCTCTTTGGCATAGTGCTAATTGGCATATTAAATAATTTCAAATTTCCAATCCCAACAGTCCAACGTAAAAAGTAAAAAAGGTAAAAACACTAACATCTTCTCGACCTTTACTTCCCCGATTGAGCATTTTTGCCAAAATTATAAGATATGTACATGTCAAAATAGATTGTTTTATTTTTTTTAAAACCGAATAATCGTATGTCAGAGAATAATGGAGAGTCGTCAAATTCCGGCCAAGCGGTCCCGTCTTTACGCTTTAGCCATGGAAAAACAGCAGCCGTCGGAGAAGGAAGCAAGGTTGAATTATGCAAAACTGGCCGTATTAAAATTTTGTTTTTCCAATTGAGGACCAAAAAACGTCGGATGTGCAATGAATTGGTGTGGGATTTTTGTCGCGCCATTTTAGCCGTGAAAACGACGTCCAATCGAATTCTGCTGACATCATTAAACATGAACGCGTATTTGAAGCCAAAATTCAGCAAAAAGGTTGATAGATGATTTGTTTTTTGAATTGAAAAGTTCTTTTGCATTCAGCTGATGGTCTATATGGACGCAATCATCTTTCTAAAAACAATGTTAAACCAAAAACAACGCCTTAATATTTTCATTAAAGTAATGACTGGGAGCAACGAGAACAGGCACATTGTGGTGGGCTTTATATGATAATGCGGAGATCTAAGCCCAGTTAGCAATATTTTTGACAACAGATAAATCAGGAGCGAACATGCACACACTTCAAGTTGGAAACCAACCATTTGCGCATTCGAATGGGAATTGGCGATTGGGTAAATGAGAATAAATCTTTAAAATTCGATACAATTGCTTAGAAAAACGATGTTGCATGTCGTATTAGTATTGAAGATGACAAATTCGAGAACGCCCCAATGCACTATTTTTTGCGCCTAATTGCGCCATTGATCCAGCCAATCATATTGAACATAAGCCATTCAAATAAGCCCGACGTGAAGTTAGCCAACTTCCTGACCGCTCAGAGCTGTTACATTGATTCGTTTAAACTCAATAATAGACAATTCAATTCGGAATCATACTGCGAAATGCTGTCCAAATACAACAAGTTCGAAATTGAGAACAACAAAACAGTGATCGCCCATCTCGATGTGTCCAAATTCGTTCGATGGCTTACCACAAACCACCAAAATGGCCAGATTAGAAAGTGCTACCTCTGGTGGGTCAAAGAAAATGAGCTAACTGAGTTGCTGAACGAAATAAAAACGGTAGGAAAAGCACATCCCAATCATCGGGTTTTATATTTTTTATAAGGATTTTCTTCGTGCAACAAGCCCGTGTCGATTTATCATACGACAAATGTCGTTGACGCCGTTGATTGAGTACTTCTTTTTGTTCAATGAAGCCACTTGCGAAGAGCTCAAATGGCGATGCACCACTCATAGTAGCGGTTTGTACATATACGAACTGACTCGACATCCCATTGCGGAGCTGGACAACAGCGAGTGTTCGGATTTTGATACTAATGTGATGACGGAAATTTATTTGTGGTAAGCAATCGATCGGCAAACCGAATATTTAGGGTACACCCAATGCTGGGGTAACGGCATTATAAACAAAATTAAAACTCGGGAAGGGAAAGTTCAGACCTCAAAACGATATCGAATTCCAGATTATGTTTCAAAACTCAAAACTCCTCCGTCGCGTCGCTGGCATGGGCGACTCCCAAAAATTGATACATCTACATTTTATCATTTATCTTATTTTGTCTTTAACACTTTCTCCGGCGTCTTTGTAGTTTACATTTACACTTTATAGCATTCTAGTACTAGTATTGTTCTATTGTCTATTGCATTTTATTATTATTTATATAATATCTTTTAAGCTTTTAATTACTATTCAGTATTTTATGTTATTTGAACTTCGTATTTGATAAATAATGCCTCAAAAAATTAGGGTTGTCAAACGGTAAATTTACCGGTAAAAAATGATTTTTTACCGCCCCTTATAGGATCGGTAAAAAATAAAATTCACTTCT